>KZ345279.1:150821-162503 GCA_002352805.1 Teladorsagia circumcincta
AACGTTCTGATGCCAACTTTGAAGGCTCATAACTTCCTTAGAAAGTGCAGGTAGCAGTTTCATTGTCGAGATTTGTGATCAGCGTTGAAGACTCTATCGATGTATATAGTTCTCCTTCCGAACTTCCATGGGAAGTTCAAAGCATTTCCTGGTCAGTGTTTTATCCTCCAGGGCAAGTCTGGTACAATTGATCAAACGCGGAGGGATGGAAGGTTTGTTTGGCCTAGGCGATGCACGATCCAGGATCTGATCCTCGGACCGCGCGCGTGGTTAGCCAAGGAGAGGAAAAACTCTATTCAGTGCAATCCTTGAGCAGTTATGTTCAATAACTTCTTTAAGAACTTTTTATCAACAAATACAAGATTCTACCTGTTGTAATGTTCCAGCGCGATATCGAGGCTCTAGGCGCTCTTTCATGATTGTTGCCTTTAACGGGGTGAGAACTTTCAAAAGGTAGTAAGTAGGGGAGCAGTAGAGCTGTGATACTTGTACGCTCTTTCCTCGGGAACGATGTGAAGTCGAATCGAAGAAGTGACGGAGAAGAGCAGGAACCCCACTTGACACTTTCTTCCGTGGTGAGAATCGAAACGACATCAACGGAGGTGAATACATAAGAACACTCTTGTAGTGTGCGTGGGAAACTTCTGCACATGAGCTGAATAATGATCCAATTCGATTGATCGCTCTCTGATTATATGATAGCATGATTGTGGCATGGGAAGGTATCGATAACAAACTCGTCAATCCATTTAGAAAAGTTGAAAACCCTTACGACAGCTTTTGGCCGAGTCTCTATGGATGCTTTCCGAGAACGATATAACCTGAAAAAAGCAGGCAAACTATTTATGGGGGCCTTTTCAAACCAGTTCACAGCAAAATGTCATCTGCTTTCAGATTTTTTCACGATTTTTTTTTATTCTAATTATTTTTACTAGGAATTAGTATAAACTGTAATACCGCAGTGTGAAGAGGCGAAGCACCGCACTAACTCGATCTACAAAATTGATTTGACTGGAAAAGAAGCTTAGCGACATTTTTTTTTTCAATTTTCTTTCTCACTATTTCTTCATCCTCCTAGGCTTGTAATTCATCTTGTGCCACCTTTTTCGCCTATGCTGGTCCTCCAGCGGTTCCGGTTCCATGCAACGGCTGCAGACTGATCAACGACATTCGGGTTGTTCTTCTTTTCTGAAAAAGTTCCCTCTTTTCTTGGACAGGCGGAAGTAGAATTATTATCTTTTATTACCTTTAATCCTTATCTCTATCCCTTTATGAGACCTTCTAGGTCAAAATTATGAATGCTACATGAGCAAGGTAGTAGTGTAGTAGCAATTGGCGCTGATAACCATGTCAGGGGATCAAATCCTGGGTCGTGCGCCGTCCGGGCTAACCAAGCCTTCCATCCTTCTGGGGGCGGTCAAATGGCGTCAGACTTGTTCTTAAGGGTAAATAACACTGACTTGTACATCGGCTAGCCCCCGCAAGTTATGCTATACGCCAAATCGCATTCAAATTGCCATTACGAATGTGTAAATGGAAGTGGAATGCATGACACGTCTTAAAAAGGGATTGATCAACGACAAATGCTTCACCCTTTTATCCTATATGAGCTTCGAGTATATGTAGAACGTTCTCGGACGTTTCTCTCATAACTGGACGGGCCACTGGAGGAAAAAATCAACAGCACTTTCTTTCAACCCTCTATCACAGCTCTCCGCTTTCTATATTTTGCAACCAAGGGCACCCCAGTCTACCATGCACGCCCAAAGTTGTAACATCTGCGTCTCTTTCGTCCACCATGCTATTTCGATTTCATATCTACTCTTCCGCCTCAGCTAGTACTTTCAAACTGTCTGCTTCGCGTATCAACACTGTTCTATGTTTTTGTTTGCTGAGTGCTGTTTTTGGCAGCAGACCCAGCATTCTTACCAGTGTTTCACAAGAATGTTGGGTTGTTAACAAAACGTTAGCCCCAGACGGGACTCGAACCTCTCGTAGATCACTTCAAAAATAAATCTGGGTTAATGGTGAGATAGTTTCGATGTTCAGATCGTCATGCTTAAGTTCATTCTCAGATATAAGGGAGATTGAGACAATTCGCGCCCCTTTTTCACGGTTTAGACAAACTGATTTCTTTAGCGGTTTTCGGGTTTTTTCAAAGGTGATCTGAACGGAAATTCGCACAATCTATACGAATAATTTGAATAGCGATCGGCATTTATAGTGCCGAAATCTGAATGATGTGAGAATATGTGAGAAATAGTATTTGTATTTTCTTAATTGTAGTCCAAGAAGTGTCTGCAGTTTTTTCAAAGAAGCCTGCAGCATTTACCTCTTTCCTGTTATTGGAACACAAATTTGCACAAGATTAAGACGTAGGTTGTGAGGCTTGTGCTTTACAGGATTAGAAGAGGATATTGTAGATACTTCAAAGCTAGAGGGTAGGGTGGAGGCACGTACGGTGGGATCGATCGCCTTTCTAACTTACCGTCCTTCGTCCCTTTAATATCAGTTATTGGTGCCACACTAGTACTACTAGGAACTAAGAATGCAGGCTTTCGCAGCGCCAAAACCATTCACAGCAGGCAAATCTGTTAGGCGGAACATGTTTTTTGACCCTTTATTTTCTATTGTATTTACCTTGGCAATTTTTTGATTGAGCTTAAATTTCTTCTTTTATTTTTTTTAAGTGTTATCATTCAACACTATCCATACTCCGCAATTAAATTCATTGGACCAACCGCTCGGGCAACAACTTTGTAAGGTCTGCAGCCATGGAAATAGTACCACTATGGCTACCTAAACGGCGCTATGAGCCTAATGTTTGCAATTGAGGGCAACCCGAGCAATCATGTGCAAGTTGTAACGTCTGCGTCTCCCTCGTCCACCATGCTATTTCGCTTCCATGTCTATCCCGCCTCAACTAGTGCTGTTAGACTGTCCAGCTGGCGAATCAACACTATTCTATGTTTTTGCTTGTTTACTACTGTTTTTGGCCGCAGATCGCTCTTCCACAAGAGTGCTTGGCTGTGAACCAAACTTTCGCCCCAGACAGGACTCGAACCCGCACCTCTTGCTTACCGGGCAAGTACGCTTCACTTGGTCTATGTTTGAATCCTATAGTCCCACTTTTACTAACGACAAATGTGCAGATAACTGCCGAGTTCTTTTATTGACGGGATTGCACAGAGGCTGAGCTGAAAGGGGAATAACATCGGGTTTGGGAAATCCCGCTCGATTTCGAAATATTATCTTTATGTCAAAGAATAAAAAACGACACGTACGACATAAATCTGTTAAATTTTTGAGTAATTTAATTCACTAGAGAAATATTACTGAATTTATGTTTAGCGGATAGCTTTGCGCATTACTATATGTTATTGGAAGATTCCACAATTTTCAGTGATTGTGAAGTGCGTGGCGTAGCCTAGAAATATGTAACGATTAGTGGCAAAGCCCGTTCTCGGGCATTGCAAAAAGCTATGGGGAATTGGCGATGCCAAAGCTAATAAATAGTTGTATTTGCATGCTCAAATGATTCTCTTCATGACTGAATGTGTTGTCTGACATGAGCTCAACACGAGCTGTCCACGAGTTCCTCCTTGTGGGGATTATCGACAACGGCAAAACAACACAACGGCCCACCTCATCAGTGTAGCCAAACGAGTTCCTGGTTCCTTCTCAAAAAAAGGTTCTATGGAGGCTCTAAAAACGCTTAAAAAGTCACAGTGGTATTCGGTTCAGAAAAGGACAGTTCTCCCAAAAAATGGGCCTCGTCTTCTAGAGAAATCCATCTTGGAAGAGGAACTAGATTTCCGAGAAATTTCCACTCCGGGTTCCGTGATTAATTGAATTTATTCATTTTCGCCTCCCGGCAGCTCATCCTTCTCTTTCTCGTCACGTCAACGTTCTGGCTGCGTGTTGAAATTATTCCATTCCCTGCTCTTCAGCTGATTTTCAGCTGGAAATCCCCGTTCGGTTTCGAGGGTTTTTCGCAGCTTCAGATGTAGGCAGAGAAATGTTTTAGTTGTGCTTCGTCAGAATCTGGACAAGGGTTGCTCATAACTCAGCTGTGTCATTGAAATGATTCAATATTAGTAATTAACTTTCTCTTGGTTGCATTGGAAAGGGCAAATCCCGGAATAGGCCAGTGTTCTCCATAAGCAGTCGGTCTACGAAATGGTGCAAGCAAATTTTCAGAATCTTCACGACATAAGCACGTCATTGTCGATTCCATTAAAGGGCGCACATGTTTTTGTCCCCGGAAATTGAATAAAATGTTCACAAAGACCTTCCATTGGTTTACATTTGTGGTATCCACGCTAATTCCTTGGAGAATTGAAAGTGCACCTTCACGATCACGTCATTTGTAACTTCTCGATTCGCTCGCTAAGGGGTATGTCTCAGGGCTTCAACAATAGGATGGATTAAGATTGAAAACCCTTGAATATCTTGTGAATTCGGCTTTATGTGCGTAAAACCTCATGATGGTGAGTCTCATCAGTGAACTCGCTGCTGAGCCACCAGCTTCAAAAAAAGGTTACGGCCCGGTTCCATCTTAAAGGCCGGGTTCAGGATAAAATTTATGTGATAGTCCCACTCAGATATGAAGCAAGGATGCGATACGGACCAAAAGTGGAGAAAGAAGGAAAAGAAATCGCCTAAACGATTGAAAACACGAATATTTTTCCTCCTCTTTGTGGAGAACTTTTGAGACGCAGAGAATGAGACCAGTGACAATGTGAGTCGGAGAGAGGGGAGAGAAATTCGAGTCGAGATAGTGAGCAGATAACATTAAGACCCAACAATATCGAATGGCCGGCGGGCACGGATCATTTGGGTCGTAGAAGGGTATAACTTTGAGCGCTTGGCGTTTTAGAAGCGGGTTTAGCGAAGCGAAAATGACGCCACCTATTGCAGCTGGACCTGCACCTCTGCTTACAGAAAGGACTTCTTCAGTGAAGCTGAGCCCAATCCTTGCCTTTAACCCTCCCTCATATGATCGTAAAAAACTCCCTTCAACTCACTCACGAGAGCGTAGAAAACGTTGGGAACGTTGTGGGTCGTAGTGATAGTCCGGACGATCTGGCGCTACTGCCTAGGCCCAATGCAGAAATCACAGCAAGAGAAGAGCTTATGCCGTAGAAACGAAGGTCAACAATCACCCAGAACTCCGCTTCTCCAAAATTAGGAAAGCCTTGAAGGAGGGCGGGGGATAAGCTGGATGATTTGTGCAACCTCTTGAGGAGCAACTTTCAATTGTACACAATCCCGTGCATTCAAGCCATTTCGCAGTAAAACTTTCAAAAAGCTCCCTCAATCTCGAAAACCGCAACCGCGTCCTCTACAGGCGCCATCCCGTGGGCTTGCGTCACCTCCACCACCTCATCATAAACCCGAAACGACCACCCTTGTTGAGGATTTTCCAACGGACAGCCTCAAACCTCTCAGGCATAAACAAGAATCCTAAGCTCTGGCTCACCGGTGCACATGAAGCCTGTAGCGAGTTGAGGTGACATCATCAGCCCAGTTGGTTTCCTGTTATGTTAACGCTGAAGAAGCTTATGCAGTCAAAAAGGGCAACTGTAACTCTCCTGCTTACTGCTCTCTCGACTTCCCATCTGTGAACGTCGTATTACGGTAGCGTACTGATGGCACTGAGAATGTAAATTGAATTTTCTAAGATTACCCCCTCGTGTGCTTTAAAGAGAAACCCTTGGAGCTCTTCAAGGCTTTCGAAGGAAACCCCATTATTAGGGAGCTGTAATGAATTTCACTCAATTCAAACGTATAATTTTAGCCGTGTACTTGAAAAGCGGATTCAAAAATTAGAGAAAGGCCTTCTTGACTTCTTAATAAATTCAATAGTTTTTAAGAAATATCTTTAATTTCAGTAGCAACGTAGAGACCAATAAAATGGTGAGAATGAAATGGTTTGGTTCAAATTACTTCTATATCAATCATGGTAATTCAATTGAAGCCGTGCTTTCAGCTTTGAAGGTGCACTTCTGAAGTGGCTGAAGAAGAATCACGTTTGCAGCCTTTTTTTAACCTTTCTAGGCGCTAAAAACTCCTAAAAACCTGAAGGATGATCTCAGAACTTGAAGGATTTCTTATCCCTCTTGAGTTGGATTTAGCTAAAAATATCTGTCTGAACACCGCTAATCTGACATGGCATTTATTAGCTATTATCCACAGCTTGATTGAACAAAAACGGTTGATAATACGACTCTGGAAATGGCATTACAAGTTTGTATAGATCGTCTGAGCCTCTTTTTGTCCACTTTGGAATCAATTTAAGTGAAGAGAAATATTATGATGCGGAAATGTGCTAATTTTAGCGCTAATCTGTTGAGCGTTCCTTCCTAAGGCGGAAGTGCTGCAATAGCGACACGTCTTAGACGAAAAGCATTTTCGAGAACAAATCCATCTTGGTGGCTTGCAGGGTGGAAAGACTTGTTTTAACTTCGAAGGCTATTCAGCCATATGTGGGCAGCAGTCTGGCGACCACACAAGACTTTGCTGGCCATATTTAGGCAAGAGTGCTACGTTTCTCTGTCGAAGACTCGACCATTGATCTTATTCTAATAATGTTTATGATGTTGTGTTTATTTCTCGTAATCTTACTTTGTTTTGTGTTACCTCTGAAGTTCACTAAACCTATGTTGTACTAGTAGTCATACAATCAATGCAGACGATGGATATTGAGATATAGATTGCTAGTTTGATCTATTCGCGCCATAGTTTAATCTCTGAGGGGTATATAAAGCCCGCGAGTAGTGGCTCGGGCAGTATTTTTGAACAGTCGTCGATCTTCCACAAGTTCTACTGACGGTATTCGAATAAAACTGTAAAAATATTCTCGCGTGGCACAAGATTAAGAAGAAAGAAGAAACTTAACAAGTTTTACTACATTCTCTTCCATTTTTTCACCTTCTTATTGAGCAAGTCTTCATCTCAACCATACACTAGGCTCTTTTCGCTAGGGCCGATGTCAGACTTTGTGAACCGCGCGATTCGCTAGCGTCTGCGGTCGCGTCGCGGCCAGCAAATCGCTCTGTGGTTGGTACCGCAACGCGACCGCGGACGCTAGCGAATCTCTAGTAACGAATCAAATCGCTCAATCGGTTGGGATCGCAACGCGACCGCGTTCGTTAGCGAATCTCTGGTAACGAATCGATTCGCAAAGTCTGATCGGTCTAAGCTTTCAAAAAGGTTTATTGGAGCTCAGCGCGGCCAATAAGCCCAAAAAGTGCGCGGTCTCCAATGTTCTAAACGTAGCTGGGCAACTCATTCACTACAGTATACTCAACGTTCCACGCAATTCTCTTTAAAGACCGAAGATATGGCGTATCCCACGTTCGCATTCCATCTACAACCCTGGATTTTCATGTATGGGACTCCTTAAGAGGACATTTGTCCTACAAAGCTGCTAATGAACTATTGGGCCCTGTAGTATTGAAGAACTGCACGTCTTACATCTCCCAATCCCATTACCACAATTCCTGAGGTTCTGCCTTCTTCCACCACTCGCGTTGTTCACTGGAAATCCAATTATCAAGAAGACGTCATGCAAAAAGACTTAGCCGGCTAGCCACGTCATTCGTCCTGCCCGTACCCCCCTCGTTACATCGGTGGCCATTAGCTGCAAATGTACGACTGGAGGCACCATATGCTGCTTGCTAGTTGGTGACGAATTGGCGTTGAGCCAGCGCACGTCATCGCGACTTCGGCCGTGCCTCTTTGAGCATGACATCACTTTTGACCGACAACAGAATGACGTCGAATTGCGTGGGCCGCGACCGAGCAGCCCAGAGGGGATATGGAGAGTATGCCAAGAGCGGAGAGGCGTGACAAGCCTTTCAAGGCACGAGAGGCTTCAGCTGAGCTCAGCGATGTGTGATGACGGCTGCTAGAAGACGATGGATAGAGTGTGAGCCGAGCTCAACGCATGGAGCCGAGAGCGACGAGGGAACGCTGAAGGCGTGGAGACTTGCCTATCAGGGCGCCATAGGGCGGGACACGCGGATCGTCGTCATCGTCATGAGGGGGGTGGGCGGGACAAGTCGACGCCAGCCCTCCATTGATCGTCGTCGTCAGAAGAAGGAGCGGTTGTCGTCGTTGACGAATCTGAAACCCGCCACTTGTCATCGTCGTTCATAGCTGAACGCTGCTGCTGCTGCTGCTGAAGACGTGCTCCTAACACGTCCCCAATCGGACAGCTGCTGCATGCATTCATCGACAAGAAAACGTCTTGTGTCACAATGGCCGAGAGGGGTAAGTGAATGATGTTTGATCGCTGTCAATGGTTCTATTCTTTTGCATCATATCACTGATAAGGCGTTATCGCCGACTTGGAACAGTTGCCACGCCTCGTGCGTTTCTCTAGAGCTTGCAAGGATCGCTCCTTTTTCATCTTAAAGTTCTTCATGCTTTTTTCATTCTCTCCTTTGACTCCGCCCATTACCGGTACTCAATTTTGCAATATTTTATATATTTTCTTGGAAAAATTCATCCCAGCACAACCTTCTCAACCGTTTGCGGTGACTTTTTTGCATTTTCGATTGCATTTTCTTTTTGTCGGCAAGGCCATCAGTTCTGCACGATAATTCTATGCAAATGCCTTTCGATAGTCTCTCTGGTCTTAAAGGCCTGTAGAAATCGATGCCTTATTCTGCTTAGGCGGCTTTTTATTTTCTCATTCACCAACAATAAAGTACCCTTGTTGGTTCAGAGAATGTTACTCTTCGAGAGATTCTGTGATGAGAGGGCCTAAGAGGGCATCAGAGGCCTAATTTCTAGACTTTGCGGAATCGCTTATAGGCATTCTTCCAGCCAAATTCTACATTGAAGTGTCTCTTTGAGCAGTTTTTTCTATGTAATTTCCCCAGCTATACCAACCCCATCTATCGATTCCGCTTCAGTTGACTTTATTGGCTGCTGGCTGATGTTCGCCCTCCTTTTGTTCAAATATTCGAAAAACATTTATTTTTCGTG
The DNA here is from genome assembly GCA_002352805.1 of Teladorsagia circumcincta. Classification (NCBI taxonomy): domain Eukaryota; kingdom Metazoa; phylum Nematoda; class Chromadorea; order Rhabditida; family Trichostrongylidae; genus Teladorsagia; species Teladorsagia circumcincta. The sequence goes on from KZ345279.1 coordinate 159,819, forward strand.
CTCTCTGTACTATTTCGTCCCAGTCATCAACAACTGGTGCTCTCCCCACCATCACCGCCCCCACACATCCGTTTTGCCCACGGCTCTGACCCAACCAACACGCCGCGCCGGTCGCCAGTTCTATCTGCCCAACTACCGTAATTGGGTGCCGCGAGAAAATCCCCGTGTTTAATCCGATCGCTCAACTCGCCAAAATCTGCGCTCTGGTGTGGTTGAAAAGAGTAAAGAGTATTTCTATGTCTTCCGTTCCGTGTCTGTTCTCTCGTTTCATTCCCCGGTCGATTTCAGTCTCGCTAATCAGCTGATTGTTTCAGCTGACCGCGGCCCCTCATTCCCACAGCAGCAGTTCATCGAGAAGTATGAAGAACGAGGGACCATATGTGGCAAGCATGACAGAACTCACACGAAAACAAGTGAGTCCAACTCCAATCTGTTCTTTTCGCCTCATTTCTATGATTCACTCAATATTTTCATTCTTATAAGTGCAGATGTGAAATTGATTCAGCCTATGTGGTGTTTCGCTGTTTTCAAAGTACACACCGCTCCTTTGCAAGTTATAGTTTGCATATACAATTAGGCACCATATCGGCATAATATGGTTAAGTCCTGAGTAGGAAAGAGGGGTGAAAATCCAGTTGGAGGGGGCCACTCTTTAGTATCTCATCAATATTCCCAGACAGCACTCCTTTGAGCTATCTAAGAATAAGGATAAGATAGTATTTGGACGACAATTTAAAGCGCACTTTTGATAAGGACCGCTTGGTGTCCTACATTCCACACTTCCTGCCCAATTTTTGGCGCCTCTTCATCCACTCTGGGGCTTCTCCACGCTTAGACAAAGGCAAAACTCTCCATTCTCCTGGTTCAGGATCGTTTCCTTGAACCGCTGGCAGCCGAATTGTGGCAGTACCTCTGGATTACTCCTACACTACACCAGCACTTATCAGAAGTACACTTTAAATGATCGATCACGTGTCATCAGCGCTCTTATTCTTATCTTGAGTATTGGAGAGCGCAATGGAGTGGCCCCCTTTAACTGGATTTTCACCGGAAAGAGGTGTATTGAGGAGGGGCACGGCTACAGTTCAACTCCTTTCTTCATATCGCGATATGGTTTTACTGCCATTTTTACATACCCTACCTTTCAAAACTAGGAGAGCGTCTGGTGCAGACCATACACCTTAGGTGACGACGGCTTCTAAGTGAATCTGGTTAGTACTGGTTCATAATAATAGCTAATTTTTCAATGACGGAGAACCGTTACACCTTGTGGAGACTCTGTCTGTGTCACTTGTGATGTCTGCACCCGACGATCTTCTAATTTTTTGAAAGGGAGGGTATGTCTGTCTAGGAACAACTTTTTTTGGTGGGCTGCACTCGCAGAAGCTGCAGCGCGGCTTCTTTTTCCTAGTCTAGCCGGCTTTTGCCCAGATTCAGTCGGCCCGTGATGACCCTTTCCCATTCGGGACTTTCAGATCGCCAGTAGTTCCTAAGTAATCTTTCTCAGCTTATTGACCACAGGAAAGGAGATGTCTCTCTTTTAGTCTCTTTGAAACCTTTGCCCCTTTTTCCTTGGTCAAGAGTATTCGCACAACCTCATGCTCAAGTGCTCTTGAGGGCCTCCGACCCAAGCTAGCGTATCTTTGTATTTCCATACAGCTTTTCAACCATCTTATACCATCCATTAGAATGTCCCCATGATTCGTACTGGCGCTTCTTGAGTGCAACAAATAAACAAATGGAATAAACAAACATCCCCTCTGTTCCGTACATTACTGCTGTCCGATCTGGCCATTCTGTGATAGCCCAAGGAAAGGATTACGGGAAAGGGTAGGGAATGGGGTGCTGTAGGTTTCGTACTGTAAGCAAAATACCATTGGCGATTTATACTATCTTATAGCATCCAGTAGTTATCCCCATGAGTTTGTATTGCCGCTTATGAGTGCAACAAATAAACAAATAAATAAATAAACAGTCCTTCCATTCCGCACATTACTGCTGCCCGATCTGGCCATTCAGTGAGAGCCCAGGGAAGTGATTACGGGGGAGGGGAGGTGAGAGATCGTACTCGTCGAAATTGTTAGCAAGACACTAGGCAAAACAGTAGCTGAACAGTAGCTTGCCCTTATGGGTGGCAAGCCTTTCTAGTCGTCCAATAAGTGGGTAATTCGTTGTAATCTTACCTCTGGCTGTCACTCAGGAATTAGTTCAGCATAGTAGATCTTAAGCTCCTCAACATCTCATAACTGTTCCCAATCCCGCCCTAAGAACCGACTTATGCTCACTATGTAGGTCGGGTAATTCCATGCACCCCGTATGGGTTTGCAGCATCAATCACAGGTTGATTGGGGTTCTTCAGCGCTGCAGTTTTTTCAGCCCCATTTTCAGCTTGCATTTGCCCATTGAAAGCTGTGCATTAGACGCCCACACGGCACATTTATGATTAATAGTGGCATGGAAAGGATCATTGTGGGTTCACGGGGCATGTCCACAAAATACGTCCCTATTATAAGGGTCAAACCTATGCGGTCTTTAGCTCTGGGTTTTTTCTTACAAATTCAGGAATTCCGCCCTTATGCTGTTTGCACATAGCTTTTCCTCTACGCTTTTTCGGAGTAATTCATTTACTTTTTCCATATTTCCTAGTAAATCATCATGACAGAGTTTTGCTCAACAAGCTGCCTG
>KZ345280.1:48428-64338 GCA_002352805.1 Teladorsagia circumcincta
TGGCGAGTGATTAGACGGACGGTGGGCGGAGACAGGCGGACCCGCCAAGATTGAGTCCTTTTAGCTCTCCGAGGTCAAATCTTCCACTGCCGATTGCGTGTCTGCCCGTTCCCTCAAGAGGTCCGCCGGTCTCCCCACTAGGCAGTTTCTCCCTAACTCGACCTTCATCCTTTCCGTGGAATCCTCCTTTAAAGTCGAAGTTTGGTATTTCTGGTCGGAATTCCCGAACTTTCCGTAAAATATGCAGTGGTACGCAAGCGCATAGCATGTGCAGAAGGGCGACGCAATAAAAGAATCCGGTGGAGACTTCGATTTTGGAGAATAGAGACAAAACAATAGATAGAAAAACAATCAGCAGAAATGTGATATGTTAGCACGTAATTCAAAAGTCCAACACCAGCTCTGACTCCACTCTTCTATGCGGCATCGTCCCGTTGGCGACGATGGAATGAAAAACGTCTGGAAAAAATGTGTAACCAGAGACACGACATACTGACTTTGACCAAAACCGGATGTCAGCCTACTGATAAGAAGAGGCTAACTGAAAGTAATCGATAAATGACTGAGTATTTCTAACCATATATGCAAAGGTAGCCTCGGGATGTGAAATCGGGAAGAGTAGCATGACGCCAGTCCTGATCAAGTTCGCCTCCATGTGCTACTTCCCAATGAACAGGCACATTTTTTGGTGTCTGCTAATTGGTCCGACAAGGAATTTTTGCAAACGACTGCTGCCTCGCGAAATAGTGACTTCAAAATTTCGCACCGAATCAATAGTGCGTTGACGTGGTGAACGATATGCGCCGTACACACTAGCAATGGAAACATGGTTTCAAAAAGAAATAGGTGTCCCAGATAAAATGTGATTAGTTGTTTATTATTATCAGTTTTTCAACATTCTGACTTCTGTGAACAAATCTAAGTAAAATCGATGTCACTATTCATTATTACTTTCATTACTGTTATTATTATCCAGTTTAGCGTGCACACATTCGCGTGCATCACAAGGGACTGCAATGGCATTAAGAGATGCACTGAAATCTTCACAGTGCATCGTTGCAAACTCCGCCCATTCGTGGCGCCCTCCAACTACTACCGACCCCCTTCCTTCGCCAACCTATTATATATTCACTTTTTCCGGCTTCTGGGGCCATTTTTGAATCCACCTATAATATCACGTATTAAAGGCAGAATTTATGATGAAAAAGCAACTCATTCAAAGTTAAGTTAGGGATGGTGAGTGGCATCAGAAAGAAGGAAAAACCATGAGAAGCGGCCCAAAACCCTAGAAACTGGACCCTTTCCTTCTCCCTAGATCTCGGCATTGATGCGAGTCCCGTCGCTGTGCCCTCTTCAACATAACGCTCTCTCTGCTATCTAATCACTCGCCGCGTATACAGGGGTGGCCAAAAAAAGAGACACTCCATCTCTCGCTTGGAGTCGCACTAATGACACTTTGCTAAATTCAAACCGAATGCTCCCAATTGACGATTAAAGACAACATCCCAAACTATCACCAAACTTCGTGGTAGCCTCCTACACCGGCGATCTCAGAAGAATTTACCGTGGAAACCTTGTGCACGGTTCGAGCTCAACGTGATCGGATCGTGGACCATTATGAGGTTTTTGGAAGCGGGTCGGAAGGGGTCTTGCATAGTTGTAGGTACAGCTTATAGGAAAACATCCATCAGCTAATCGATGAATTAATTTTGTCGCTGCTTGGGGATAGAGCGATTACTGAAGACATCCTTGAGCTCGACGGCGACGGCAGATGACGTCATATTCTGAAGACGGTGAGTGCAGTGAAGGAGGACCTGCTTCTGCTCATAGAGGGACATCTAAAGAATATTATGCAGTGAAACTTCCATCAACAGCGGCACCCTGGGGAGAAGAAAAGTTTGGTGATGTGTGCCGTGAGCAAAGTGTCTCTTTTTTTTGGCCACCCCTGTAGACCTGTGGCGGGTGACTAGATAGACGGTGGGCGGAGACAGTCGGACTCGCCAAGATTGCCCCATGCTAGCTCTCCGAGGTCAAATCTTCCGCTGCCGATTGCGTGTCTGCCCGTTCCCTCAAGAGGTCCGCCGGTCTCCCCACTAGGCAATTTCTCCCTTCTTCGACCTTCGTTCTTTCCGTGGAGTACTCCTTTAAACCTCGCCGACGTCGGCGCATCCCCAACCACTAATACCTGCTGAACTCTCCTCCGTCTTCGGACTCTACTTCATTGGGAAGTAGCACCTGCCTAAGAGGTGACCTCTTGAGCTGGGGTTATTCCTTGGGCTCTCCTGTTCGCAACACAAAGGAACACGTTCTCACAAGTGCAACGTGATCTGAGCCGAAATTACACGTCTTCTGTGGCGCAGCTTCCAGAACGACCATCCATTTTTAAAGTTGGTCCATGAAGACAATTTCATCCCGCTTCTCGCGACGCCAGTAAGTTTCTGTTTCTCAGTCTACTATTGAACTTCTTCAAGAGGAAAGCAAACCAGCTCGTTTGGCGTATCTGCTAAGGCCCTATGCTGAATGTTAGGGAGGGGATGGGATCTCAGAGGTGACGGACTACTTGGACTTGGTCGATAAGATAGGAAAGTGTAGATGTAGGTGATGCAAGTACGTCCAAGCTTTGCCAATTGAAGAGAGGTCGGATCCCCAGGTCCGCCTCGCTCCAAGGCTTAGTCCTGAGATAAGCATTAAATTGAGGCGGTTTCAATGACCGAGTTGAGTAGCCCGTCGGCCATCGAGGAGCCCAACCCCTCCCCAACATTCAACATACATAACGTCCCAGCAGAAACGCCAAACAGGCTGGTTTGCTCACCTCGTTCTCCAATACATCGTTATTTCCTGCACTTAGCAATTCCACGGTAATGCGTATTGATGGAGCGAATGAGTCCAATTTCAAAATTCTTCTGGTAGCTTTTAGGCAACACTAAGTAGGACTTTTGCAAGCAGCACTGGAGATGAAAGCGAATGCAGCAATCTAAGGATTGCATTTTTGTAATTCCATGTGGCGCAAGGCACAGCTACCCTCTATTTCGGAAAACGAAACAGCGTAGAGTACAGACCACACACTACAAGTGACGACGACCAAGGAAAAGTTGCTCTTTCTTTTTGCCCGCCGTAACTTATGGTGTGTGATCTGCATTCATGCTCTTCTCCTTCTCCGAAACAGAGATTTTTTTCTGAATTGAAATGAATTTGTGTCATGCGATTAAAGGCGCACCTGAGGCAGAAGTCGTGTGAGCGGTTCACTTCGGTCTGTAGGATAGAACCCTAGCGAACAATCATAGATGTGGCATTCCTGTGGACGAAAATCACCTAACAAGAGCAAGCTTTATCAGGCTGTTGTATGGCACCCTCTCATCTGTTGCGCTCCCTCACCTCATAATCTCCTCACTGCGCTTATTATCTCATCGCCTTAGCACAGCCGATTACGAAGGTGGGTGAGCTCTCATGCTGAGCTTTCTTTCACGGATTCTTTTCCTTACTTCTTTACTGCCGGCCCATTTCGCACCAATACATTCGTATTTATGTGCAAGTAGCAGACCATTTGATCCTGGGGCATGCGTCTAATTTATGCGAGATTTGAGAGTACTCAATTTCTTGAGTAAAATTCCATGTTGCCCCTATTGCGTTCCTGTGAGCGAGACAAAATCCCAACTCGTTAACTTTCCACTCTGTCCACCAGTTCTTCATTATCGATGACGCCCACACATCAATAGTGTGCATAAAAATACGTAAAAAGACACAAGTATTAAGTACAGGGTGGTCGTAATGATATTCTTTGGATGGGCAGGGGGTGTGAAAATTTTGAAACCTGCTTAACACAGAATGACCCTGCTCTCGACGCCCTCACATCAGTAAGGCGTCCACCTCGTACGCCTGCTATCATTACCTTTGCAAACTTGTTCTGGCAAGAGTAGAAAAAAATGAGCTTTGATAAGCCTTATCTTTATGTTGATAGTCGTATCAATAATTCTTCAATGCTGGAGTTTCTCATTTAGTTATTGACTATCTCGTTGACTCACACGTCTGAAGAGTGAGTTCATATACATCTTTTTCAGAAGTTTCATCTGCCGAGTAAGCCGAGTAGTCGAGGCAGGAATACTTTTGTAGCTGTACCTGCTTCGACTGCTAAGTAGTAAATACGGACTTACAAAGTGCCATGGTGAGTGTGTGGGACGGTGGTAGGGAAACAGTCTCGGCCCTGCACCGCGTGTTGTATAGTACATATATATGCATCAGTCGGATCGCCTAGCTAACGATTAGCTATCTTCCTTCTTGTACAATGGCAACGTGTTAAAAAGGTAACCAAATCTCACGGCCTTGGGGGTGGGAGACAGTCAAAAGGGGCCAAGGGTGGGTAGCATTTGGGTTAAGCCCATGAGAGGAGGGAAACGCCAAAGCGCATAGAAATTACTCAAATCCTCGCCCTCCCCCCCCCCTCCCTACGGCTAATTCCCATGTACTGTGGCTCATTCAATACCCTCTAAGGGCAATAGCTCAAATTACCAAAACAAAAGGCGATCATAGCTCAAACGATGTCGATGGGTGTCTATTTTTTGAGCCCTTTCAACAATTCTATAAAGACTGCGTGGAGTTGTGGAAATTACAGCCGCAGGACTCATGCCATGTGTTCACCCTTCATCCGCTGGTGCAAAGTTCGATTCGCTGGTGCAACGTTCGATTCGCCAGTGCAACGCTCCTATCCAGCGACATCGCTCGGTTCCACAATCGCTCGGTTCGCAAAGTCTACATCGCCCTCACGTGGCGATTGCCGCACTCAACGGGAGCGCTGGCTTCCACGTGGATTTGCTTCCCTGCGTTATCTACCCATAAGGTCTGAGATGGCTAATGTTCGGAGGAACGTAACCCCATGGAAGATAAGATATCATAAGATAAGAACATGCGGCTGCTTGGAATGAGGTACACTCCAGGATGAGAATCGCACGATAGCGATATCATATCTAGCACGCTGCGATTGCAACCCTTCCACATCGATACGGGGATGTTTTTGCTACCCGAAAGTGGGTTTCGGCGCCTTGTCTCATTGGCCAGACCTCTGCCAAAACATTAAGGAACTCGTGGAATGTGCTGTTTCGAATAAGTATAATTGAGTCATGGCTTGCTACCCTCTCTATGGCATTCAGCGTGTCTCAATACTAGGCTGCCGGGGTAGTGGATGCGGGGATCGTGCCTTTCGCAGACTAAAATTTTACCACCCCCTCCCTTTCTAAGGGTATCAATAGGAACTCCTGTACTGGCTATTGTCTTTCCCCATCGTTTTATGCCCACAATGAGCATCGGCCTTCATCGACAGGGAAAGAGGAGGTGCGCAGTGGGAAGTTAATGCGTCGCGCCCTCTGTCTCGCCTAAAGGGCGGGATTCGAGGCGACATGGAATAAACCTATTTAATAAAGGTAACTTCCAACATTGTGCAAAAACCCAACAATGTTTGTGCTCACAATAGCTGCTTTTAAAAAGCTACTGACTATTCTTCGAACTTCCAGAACACCCTTTTTGTAGATCGAAAACCGAAGTTGCAGTGTGACAGACCTCTTCATTTATTAGGTTGTCCCTAAGTAGTGTCTTTTTATTCAAATAATGTTTGTGCCAAGTCAAAGCTTTGTTGATTATGTTCAGACGAGTGTTACCACCTGAAAGATACGATCCCATAAGATGAGGAGGTACGGCTGCTAAGAATAAGGTGCACTCTAAAATGATGGTCGGAGGGTTCCGATAACTGTATCATATCTAGCAGGTCGTCATTGCAACCACTTCCACATCGACAAGGGGATGTTTTCGGTCGCCGGCAGTGGATTTCGGCGCCTCATCACGCCTTGTAAGGCGCCGCTTGTAATGAGACACCATTACCTGTTGTCTAGTTGAGCAGGACCCCAACCCACCAGTTCCTAATTCCGCACTATCGTCTCCGTAAGATTTATCGCGACCACTTCCATTCTGCTGAAACGCAATTTCCAGTTCTTAAACACACACAAGTATTCCAAAAATGTTATAATTAAAAGCGGTAAAAACCGTTGCAATAAGCAAGAGCTCAGCTCAGTGTTGTACGCGCATCCCTCCTCAAAGTTTTGAAATGTAAAGCTTTATTCTGACAGAATTTTCTATTAAACTCTAGAAATCAATCTTCCGACTTTGTTGCACTTTTGTTTTGTCTGAAACCATCGAAATTCCTCTAAACGGATCCGCTCGCTCTTGCTTAATGAACTCTGAAGTGATTTAATAAAAGCTACCATTCTGGGATGCGCTGCTAAATCGTGTGTGGTGAGGAGTCGCATTGCATAGTTGAAAGTCTGTCCTCCTTTGCCACTTTGCCATGCCTCGATACCTTTGAATTTGTCGCTGGTGCTTGAGCTTACAGCCCTCTCCTCTAATAGCCAAATACGTTTATCATCTCAACAGGCGGTTGATCTTGAGTGAAGATAGGAGACAGGTGTCATTCCAACCTCTGGTCATTTTGTTAATGTATTCTGCTTTTAACAGGATGACCACAAAATAGGGTGATTCTGCACTGAAAGAGAAGCGAAGTGTTTAGGGAAATCTACTGACCATGGCGTCTAAATAGGGGCGTTGAACTATTCCAAGGTTCTCGTAAGCGACACCTCCAACTCCTAATCGTTTCGGTTACGCTCGAGTAGGCCCGCGTTTCCAGCATACGCCAACATAGTAACCCGTAGTGCTCAATTGGAGGGAACTGATTTACCCCTTCCCTGAAGCCCAGGCTCTCCTAAAGTTTCCAGTAATTTCCAAGCAGTTCTGCTTGCAAAATTTGCCTGTGTTCCGTTTTGTGCGGGCACTTTATCTTGCTGAAACGTCCTGCATGTTCTGCAAAGTGCTCTCTGATCCGTCACTTAAATTGAGTTTGGAAGATAATTTTTTTCCTACCTTCCATGGAGTTGCGATGAGTTTTGAAAATAATTCTTCTTTCCCACTTCCAATAAGATTGCCGCTGACATCGAAACGAAACCTATACTGTGGTGACTGGGCGCTTGGGTAACAACATCGGTGGTGGATCTGTCCCTGCCGACACAAACCAGGTTGGGGAGAAGGTGCCTGGTTACAAAGAAGGGGAAGCTGCGCCATGGAGTCCCGTGACGGAATGAGTGGTAAACCATGAAGGCACGCGGGCATGTTAGGCCTGTCCCCAAAGATTACGAGACGAATGATAACCGATTGACCATTTGGCCATACGAACGCAATTGTGTACTCGCGAAAGAAATATCGAGCTTGTGGACTCTTACTACATGACAATCGAACGTACTAGAACTCATTTATTTCGTCTCTTTTTTCCATGTGATTACGATTCCATAAAGGTGATCTTAAGGATCACGAGGTAGAAGAATAGATGATATTGTGCACTACAATGATAGAAAAAAACGCACAGGTCGACGACCGTTGGCGTACCTTGTAAGATGAAATACAATGTAAAAATATCTGACGAAATCAGCGTCGCAAGGCATTGGCCGAATCGGGGACGACGAGGACTGCGCCTGGTCCACGTCAATGAATGGTTACGAGTGATTAATTTTGGCGTGAGAATGCAGAGATTAAGAGTGTGACGTTGGCAACTCCGCGGTGGGACCATGTGTCCCGAAATGCTTCGCATCCTTACAGCCGCGGGGGTGCGCAGGCCAAAGTGACGGTCGGACGAATGCCACGTCATATACCATCTGCTACCAAATTCAGGATCAACACAATTCAAAAGACTAAAGTTGGCTCATGATTAGCGTAAACCCTTCAGGTCTGATTAATAGAGACTGACTCATTTGCGAATATTATCTCAGAAACTGAAGCGATTGAGAATAACACCCGTTACAAAATCGCGACAGCGTCTACAGGCCCACTGTTTTCTACCCATTTTGCCCGCGTCATCGACAAGTTGGGTCTCTCTACGCTTGCACGCCTCAGTCTCAAAAGCAAGCCGAAACAAATTCTTGAGAGAGCGTGATTATTCTTTCCCTTGAGCCGCCAGACGATGAACAGCGCAATGGCCTCCAGTGCACCTTCGCGCGCCCCTTGTGCATTCTCCTATTTACCACAATGGCCTCTCCCCCACACTCACAATCAAACCAGTCGTCCCAGTACCTAGCTCAATGAGTATTGCAATTGTGGTTGACAGGAAATTCCGGACCACTAAGTGCCACACAAGATCTACAGTCAAAAACCTGTAAGTTTTATTTTTAAGTTGCATGCAGGATACCTTGTTACTGTACTTTGTGACCACCCTGTAGAACATCTTTTTTGTGCATATGCATCTCCTCCACGAGGTGCTGATGTAACAGATGGAACGCAGTTGGGGCTTGTGGGCGGCGTTCACACAGTAAAGGGTGGTCGCAGTGGTTAAATGTGGGTCCCTAGTTGATTTTGACGACTTGCACCTTGAAGGCGAATCCATTTAGTTGAGTTCCGGATGATTGGAGGGCCATACGTCGTGTTCAATGAACTCGAGAAGTTGCTCGGCGCATGCACGTTCGCTTTGTGAGCTGTAATGAAATGGTTTTGTGCTTTACCTTCTGCTTTATCGAGAATGAACGAGGTTTTCTATTGATATGACCCCATCTCAAAGAATTGGATTAAACCCTATTTTTTTCACAAAGTCACTCTCTGCCAGTAGCATCGGTCAGCGTATTTCTGCTCATTATGTCCACTTCCTACCGGCACGCACAATTTGAACATTAATTCATCGACAATGAAATTGCCGTTGTTGCAACGGCGTACGGCGATATCTGCAACAACGTTCCAAATTCTTCGAAAGAATAAGCATCAGGCTTCTCCTTCCTGTTAGCTGGCTTCGGTGTGGGAAGGTTCTACAATTTGAGTTCTTTGAGCGCAATAAATATTCCCTCCCTGTTTCGCTTGATTTGGCGATCAGTATTTCTACTGCCTGCTATCAGAGCCTACGATATAACAATATCAAGTTAATATACTATCACTAGCGTTCAGCACGAAGCTTAAGCAAATAATGTGTGATATTTTTATCCAGGCTTCCAATGTCGCACATACACCTCGATGACCAACGAAGATAGCGTGGCAAATGGGCGACATTCAGATGGCTGTGGGAGTAGCCGTCTCGAGAATCCTAGGCAAGTTCAAGTACAATAGTCACTCCAAGTTTTCTATGTGAAATTCGACCAGTTTAGAAGCACATTTCATTCGTCGTCTCACTTGCCTTCATCACAGTATTGCCCCGAGTCTCTGAACATCTCACCTCCACCCCGTCCGGTGCTTGGAGAACGACGTCGTTCTTTATCACCGCCCACCATCACAGAACATCACTTCGGGCTACCTTCGCCGCCTCGCCGTCCCACTGGTTCGTTTCTCACACAAGATTTTGGATTTGTCTTAGCAGATTACCACCATCAACACGCCTTTATGTAAAAATTGTAAAAAAATAATTACTAGCTTTTGTTCTCGCTGTTCTGCAGATACACGTTGAGTAGGTCTATCCTCCTGCTTTTCTGATAGAATGATTTCTTTTGCTCAGAGATGTACATGTTCCTTTTTTTACCCTTTTTTTTCTTTTAACCTTTTTTTCTGTCTAGAAAGGTAGGTCCTCATGTAGGGAAACACTTTGGATTTGAGAAGTGAATTTTTCTCTATTACTGTTAGGTTGTCCTCGAAGTAATGTCGTTTTTTCCGAATATGAATTCTTCCTCTGAGGTCTGATCCACATAGCATGCTTTACCTAATAGTGAAGACAATTCGTAAGAAAATTTTCGGGTGAAAAATGTTTTCTACATAAGAATGCTGGGTTGTGAACAAAACTTTCGCCCCAGGCTGGTTTTGTTCACAACCCAGCATTCTTGTGGAACATTTGCAAGGCGAACTGCGGCCAAAAACAGCAGTTAACAATCAAAAACAAGTTTCGTGCATATTTTATTTCATTGTGAACTGAGTGGGCGATTGAAGTGAAAGGTGGGATTGCAAAGCAGGAGGCCAACTGACGAAAAGTAGCCGAATACGAAATTGCTTTATCTACCTTCCTCCGCAGGTACAGTGGTGTCCAGGGTGGCTAAAACGTAAAGCATGCCACGTCTTTGAGTGTAAGATCCGAGTAGGGGACTCAAATAAACCTTTGCCTACTGCTGGTATTGGGCTGTCCCATAAGTTCTGTCTGGATTTCGACACTTTCTTCTCTTCAAGTTTTATCTTTAATGAAAGCCAGTTGAACAAAAATATAACCATTATCATAATCATTGTCGCCTGAAAGTAGTGGATTACGAGATTACGATAGTTGGATAGCAGAAGAGTAGGTGATCATGGCATAGTAAATCAGGATAGTGCACTGACATGATTAGACACGGATTGATCGATTCGCTGAGGGCGCAAAGAGAGCTCCCGCTACATGGCTGTGTAAACATCCTAAATTGATCTTGAATTAAAATGATTCAGCTTCGGAGAGGTTTCCTGTCGAAAATGGGATAAAAATAAAACGTGCTCACTTTTCGACTGCCTGATATATGAGGTTGTTGCTTTATAAATGTCGCTCAGATTTAGCTTCACCCCACTAGGCTGCGTTCAAACCTCCACAGGTACTTGGGCATTCATTCGAAAGAGGGAATCGAGGAGTACTCTCCAGCTTCTCTCTTCTTGCAACCTCAGCATAGTAAGTTGTTGTTGTGCCTTTCTAGGTTGGTCGGTGGAACATTTATTGGAGCAGCCTAACGTTTCGGCTCATCGTCGTCTTCGGAGGCCTGAACGTGGTTCAAAGCTTGAAGTTACGAACTAATCGGCCAACCGCCTCGTCTTCTGTAGCGGTTGCGATATCTAATAACCACAAAGAGAAACCCGATCAACATAATAAAATAAACTCACCCTGGTCCCACCGTTAATTCATAAAAAACCGCTACCACATTTTAGCGTTTACTAGTAGAGAGCTATGCGTACCATGTGGTCTCTTGATATTTGTGAAGGTGGGAGACGAACGTAACGCTTTATGTCGTTCTACAGCTAGCATAGTGGCATGAACGATGAAGGTCACCAGTCATTGACGGACGCTCATCTCGGTTGTTCGTAGCTAGATTCCTTGCGCAAATCCAGAATGCTTTTAAGGATTTCCCAGCACAAATTTCCGTTTTATGCGATAATACAGTGCACTTAACTTTAAATTCGACGCCATTATGCTCCTCAATCTCGTGTCTCCCAAGGGTCCGCTTCTCTGCCGGCCAGATGCTCTTTTATACGAACGGCTAGAACCCTTCCTGTTTCTCCGATTTAGGTTGCGTGACAAGCCCGACCCTCAACCTGGTAAATTACTCCCCTATGCGCACAATCTCCTATCTTACCGTGTGGACAGAAAACGCAACCGTCTGACACGCACTGCTTATCATAGAGCCTAATCCGAACCAGTTGCCGTCCTGTGTTCTCGTTAGGGAGCTCACTAACTGCACATCGTTGTGTAACTGTGCTCTTCTAATGTTCCGTTGAATCGCAGTACTTACTGTGTCAGATATAAATGGTAGACATAAGACTTTAGACTAGACATAGACTTTCTATGGCGGCATTTTCTACTTCTCTTGTGGCGTTATGATGTTGCCTTTGTGGTCTTTGTACCGAATGGCCATTTGCCTGGGCTATTCTTGTAGCCAGCTCTCGTGATTCATGTTTTTCGTCACCACCCCCATCTCTGTTCTGAACATATTGCGAACAACAGCATGCTTAACGGCAATAGGATGAGCCAATGTGGCGTGAATCAGAATATTCTTAGAGCTACTTTTGCGGTACCACTTTACACGAACGAGGCCACTGGATAGTTTCACCTGTGTATTGAGGTAGGGCAACGAACCGTCGTGTGGTACTTCATGTGTGAGTTTAATGTACTACGACTGCTCATTTATTAACCGAAAACACTCACCCATTCCCGACTGCGTCGACGTTATGATGAAACAGTCGTCTATACATTATATACATTGCCCATTATATGCCCATTTGTATACCTGCAGTACATTAAAGGAAGACGCTCGAGCATCGGTTGTTCTATTGTATTTTGCCCATGAAACAAACAGCAATCCGAAGACGACGATTCAGTCGAGTTAGGCCGCTTCAGTAAATGTTCCACCGACCAACCTCGAAAGGCACAACCTAGTACTTATTACAAATCTAGGAGTATAAAAGCGACTACTCGTTGCCCATGCCCTTTTGTTTCTTACCTGAATTTTTTCCATCGAAAGATAGCTCATCGAACTTCGTCTGTGTGCACGTGAATGTTCAATGATATCTTGATGAGCTGAATCCAGCTCACACGGTTGCGGCAGGCACTCGTTAACAAAATGTAACCTACATCAAACCGTGCATTGACTCGGCGAAGAAGAAAAACAATGATCTCATGAGGTTTCTTTACTACAAAAAAGTGCATTTTTCGAAAAAATCAGCAAAAATCAAATCATCAGCAAAATTTTGCGAGACTGGGTTGATGACCTTTGGCTTCGCTCCCGAACAGCTCCTTTCACTGCATTTGCGTTACTCCACCTGACTACTGCTTATCCGAGTCAAGGGGGCATGCTGTGAAGGAGAAACAGTTCTGAAAGTAAAAAAAATTCAGACTCGGGGTGTCCGAGTTTGTCTGCACACGATTGCTACTATTCTTCGAAAAGGACGACGAGTCTTTGCGCGAAGAATGGCGAAGCATAGCGCGACAATGTAATATCCATCTCTCGTTCCGAGATGCCAAATTTTTGCTGTTCCAACAAATTTTTGTGCATGTACAAAGCGACATTTGTAATGCAACAACGTAATATCTCCCTGATCGACATTCACTATCATTCAGTCCATGCAATTCAGTGGTGAGATTCTGCTTCCCTTGGAAAAATCAAGAACGAAAATGCTCGCTTGTTGAGGACTCAGTTTATCCCAACTGGTCAAGCTCTCAATCGCTATTAATTCAATGCAGTTATCTACCATCACCACTTTTTATCACCCACCATGAAAGTTCTTTCACCTTACCCATTCGCTAGTGTGAGCAATGTATCATTACTGTGAACAGCATAACCAATATTGTCACGCTCTCCAGCGACACCTGTATCAGTCCATATTTGCCGTTACTATTTTCCATCACCCGTAGTTGCTCACCCCCCTCCCCCCTCCTCCCAAATAGTTCTTGAGAGGACCAACGTTCACGTTCACTCGACAGGAGCAACAAAACTGTTACCACTCACATTATGACCACGTATCAGCTCTTAGCGGTTGTCATAACTTTGAATCAAATACCGTACGTGGTTAAATCCGATTATCTATACTACCTGTAAAAACCAATGTCCCATCGTTACTACACATTATTTGTGCTGTAGATTTCGATACACACACAGAGGCGCTTTATATATAATATGGATATGTCATAGTCACTTCCGGCAGTTAAAATGATGACGCATAACTAGGAAATTCTCGGATTGGCAAACGGATTCTCATTTTAGCAAAGAGCAATATTCTCATTTAGTCTTCATTCCAGCTTTTGCATTTCTTCAGTGCTGCTTTACGTGTGTTTCAGGAACATTTGAATATGGTCATACCTACGGTAGCAGCACTTACAGACATGACCAGTCTACCTTTCTGGGAACACCGAAACTATCAACTCGATACCGGCCAGATCACGCGTCATATCGGTAAATCACCTCTACGATTCCATTCATCACATTTTATAAACCGCTAACTTGGTGTGTCGGTTTGTATGTATGTATGTATGTATGTATGTATGTATGTATGTATGTATGTATGTATGTATGTATGTATGTATGTATGTATGTATGTATGTATGTCCGTCCGCAAAATGAAAATGAAGTGATAAGGAAGCTTTGGGATAAACAAGCCGCTAACAAATCTGGATAGCTCGCAGGGGTTGCCCTATCAATCTTTTCCAATGGCATGATTGTGATATCACGTCCACGCCTATAAAAACACCTACTTTGCGCTCCATCATTCATTCCAGTTGATTCTGCAGAAGCAGCTCCAGGGCGGTAGAGGAGGATGAGGAGGGGAGGAGGAAAAACAACTCGCAATAGGGCTGAGGTCTGTATCATCGCAGTAATTGAAGGATTGTGTGATGGCCTCTTCTCTATAAAACATTTTCAATGTCCACGAGGTGATGTCGCAAATGGAAGAAAGCACAGTGGAAGGTGAAACGATTATCAGGGAGGAATGGCACGGCGGTTGCCGGGGGACCAATCTGGTTCATCTAAAAACCATTGTCTCCCTGTAAGACCACTTTGACTCTGCACGCTAACGAGCGCATAAGATGTGGCCTAAAGTGGAAGTGGACGACGATTAGTAGTAATTTTAATGACAGCAACATGGAATGACAGCTAAAGTATTCCATGATGAAGATGGCAGCTCACCATTGGATGTTGGCTGTATACGCTGATGTTCGACAGACTGTTCAGCCTCACTGAAGCCTACCGCGAGATATTCGCAATAGACTGCGGAGCTAAACTATACTTATCACAACTCTATAAAAATCAGGCATTGGTTATAAATTTATTTCCTTGCCTTTTGAATGGACTTTCTTGGCATTAGTTTTGATAACGAATGCTTGCTCGATCACTGACCCATGCTTAGCAGACATTCACCATTATCGAGGAATTCGAATAGCTTAGTGATTCAGTTAATTTTTGCGTGTATTCTCCGGTGATGGGTGAGGTCGGTGAGCTCACAAAATCGTTCCTTCCCCACGACGCCAAAAATGCCTAAGCATGCGACGCTCTTTCACGTACCTCACACAACACAGCCCATGGAAGGGGAACACTATGGTCGGGGTACACCGAAGAGCAACTCGGAGCTCCTCCTTTTTTCCTACTGACACTGAATGACATGGTGAAAGGACTCGTGGAGGGATCTCTGTATTCCATTTTACGCTGACGGCATCGCCCTGATAGCGGATAGCAGAGAGGAATTTTGAATCAAGGTGCAAAATGGCAGGGAATGCTAGCAGAAAGTGAGATTCGGCTGAAAGAATCAAGATGAGCCATTGCGCGAGATATGAAAAGGACACAGAGCCTATCTTGGACGGACATGGGAAGAGCATAGAAAGAGAAAAGGATTTCGCTTTTTTTTAGGAGTGACCTAGCCGCAACCGATAGTGTGAACCAGGCGGTATAGGTAATGATCAACCCGGCATGGTCGAATTAGAGAGTATCCAGTCCTCTGCGATCAAAGGCGCTCCAGAACGCTAAAGGGAAGGCGTATCAGGCATCAATGAAAACTGCGATGCTGTACGGTAGCGAGTAAAACAAGAACAGGAAACACGTGAAGCGAACATGCTGAGAGGGCGTGTGGCTGACCGCGACCAGACATGGTCATAATCAAGGATGTCAGGTCGGTCATACATATAAGCTGCTCCTGTCTAATTGAAGGTGCGGAGATAGCGTCTGCGATAATGGACATATTCTGAGGAGACCACAGGATTACGTGATAAGTAAAGCAGGGACTCCGGAGCACAAGGCAAGCGACCACGAGGAAGTTCGAAGAAAAGATGGAGGGTCGGCATAAAGAAGGACTCCGCTGACGTCTAGGTCAGGGCAAAAAGTGCCGTGAATAGCACGAAGTGACGACTTCTGACATGAATAGTGGACCCTCAGACCACGCAGCATTAATGCTGGCAGGAGAAAAATAGAAGAATCAATGTTACTGCCTTCTGTCCCACACAATCTTTGAGCCCATTTCTTCATGCAGTCGACAATGCACCAGGGGTCATATCCTTTTTGTAAAGCTGACTATCCTGCTATAATAATCGGCTGAGCGGTTGTGCGTGTGTGTGTGTCTGTCTGTCTGACCGGAAATTCATAGCTCGGGTACCAGCGATCGCTAGGAGCTGATTTCAGGATATGATATAGGGGGTGGGACGGGAACATATTTGGCGGGGATTAGAAGGTGATAAAGGCCGATAAGGACTGATAAGAGGCGCTGA
>KZ345280.1:65243-75828 GCA_002352805.1 Teladorsagia circumcincta
TTTGGTGGGGAACCCAAATTGATGACAGCTGATAAGAACTGATAAGAGGCGCTGAAACGCAGATTTCACGAAATTCATAGCGCGTGTCCCAGCAGTAGTGAGGCGACCGTTCCAACAAGTGATGGGCAGGGTGGGACGGGAACATATTTAGTGGGTGACAGAAAGTGATAACGGATGATACTATCCTACTATATATAATTCGCTAAGTATGCCTGTGTGTGTGCGTCCGTTTGTCACGAAATTCATAACTTGCTCCGCCATTTAGCGCTGTATTTTTAGTATGGTGTAAGGGGTGGGAAGGGAATATGTTTGGTGGGGAACCCAAATTGATGACAGCTGATAAGAACTGATAAGAGGCGCTGAAACCCAAGTTTCACGAAGTTTATAGCGCGTGTCCCAGCAGTAGTGAGGCGACCGTTCCAAAAAGTGATGGGCAGGGTGGGACGGGAACATATTTGGTGGAGGTCAGAAGGTGATAAAGGCTGATAAGAACTGATAAGAGGCGCTGAAACGCAAATTTCGCGAAATTCATAGCGCGTGTCCCAGCAGTAGTGAGGCGACCGTTCCAACAAATGATGGGCAGGGTGGGACAGGAACATATTTGGCGGTGGACCGGAAAGATTACAACCAGGAAGTGCTGATGAGAGTGGTTATTGTGAGAGAGCGGAGGTCATTGAAAACTAAACTTTGGATGAGGACACTATTTTTTGTCATTCACGTCGCCTAGCTAATTACATGCGACCGCTATCCTCCCCAAGGCTCTTTGAAATGTATAAAGGATGCTTAAAGATAGACAATAATGAGTGCTGTGTATTTCTAGTCCAACATCCAAATACTTCTCGACCGGTAAACTGTACTGAACCCGATACATGATGATTATTTACAGGTTCATTAAGACCATAGGAATGGTTATTTTATCATTCGTGTAAGGCTTCGTTCATAACGATTCCTTTTTTATTTACCGGAGAGTTCAGCAGGCTGATCGCATCGCGCGGTTGTTTCATCTAAGCTGGAGAACCTATGAAATCGGCTGATGCATTTCACGAAGCATACTACCAATGCATATGTCGATCGTATAAGTGAATGCTTCACAGCGAGTTTCACAGTTTTTCAAGTTCCACTGAAGCCCTCCATTTGATGCGCGCAAGAGCGTGCGGAGCTTGACTGGTCCTACTATAATAATCGGCTAAGCGGTTGTGCGTGTGTGTGTGTCTGTCTGACCGAAAATTCATAGCTCGGGTACCGTATCGCCAGGAGGTAGGGGACAAAAAGTGATAACAGCTGATAAAAGCTGATAAGAGGCGTCAAGACGCGAATTTTACGAAATTCACAGCGGGTGTCCCAGCAGCGTTGAGGCGTTTGTTCTGACAGGTGATGTGGAGGGTGAGACAGGAACATGTATCGTGGATGACACAAAATGATAACGGCCGATAATAACGATATGCGTAGTCCGAGTCCCCCGAGTCCTCGAAAGTAGATTCTAGATGACGCATCTTTCAATTCCATTTCATACTGTGGGACCGCTGAGCTCCCCAGTGTTGTTGAGAATGTATGGTAGATGTTTAATAAATACGGTAGTAGATGCTGGGTATTTCTATTTCAACATCATTGACGTAAAACATTATCCGACCGCTAAAGCATCCTGAAGTTCGATGCATGGTGCTTGTTTCCAGATACCACTCCATCTCCACGCTTCACCGCGCGTATCGAACGGTAACCTTCAGAAGAAATGGGCAGCCTATTGAACGTTTATCTAATTCGTTTCACGAAACAACGCATTTCCAAGTGGCGCTCACGCTCCACCGGCTTTTCACTTCCACCGAAGCCTTCCGTATCATGCGCGTGTGGCGTGCGGCGCTAAACTGGTAAGCTATAGCTAGCTAACCAGGAAAAGATGATGAGTCGAAGTGGCCATATGAAATGAGACTCACACTGTTGGGTGTGACTGAACGCTGATCTTGAATCTGCAAATCTGCCGAGCGATCTTCTGAACAGAGGTATGAAAAAGAATAGAGCAGTGGGAGTGGTCCAGGCTCACGGGCGAGAGATTGTAGGTTCGACTCCTTGACGTGGTTTCCGTTTTGCCTCCGCCACAAGATGGCCGGGGAAGCGTCCCCACTACGTAACTTGATCGACACTTCACTACACGTACAGGGGCCTGCGAGGAGCTCCAAACAAGTTTGAGCGCTACTTCCTGATGACTGCACATGGAGCCCGCAGAACTCTTGGCAGACGTTTTTGCAGCAAATGGGTGTGATATTTGTGTTTCGCAGATAAAAATACCTGAGCCTAGGCTCGGAACGAAATAAGTAATGTTTCTTAAGAGAGTGTCTGAGAAAATTGTCTGGAAGTTCTGTTTGCATGATTCCAACACTTACATGGTGTTATTTTAAAACTAAAGGGTCGTCGTCGTCGAAGATAGATCAGCCCTGGAAGTTGTATCAGTGACTAGTCCACTGAGTCACAATCTTGCCAAATCTCGAATTTTTCTAGAAAATGACCCCAGCGGCAACTTCACTTCCTGAATACAGAACAGATATACTCGTTTGACTCAAAAACGACTGAGGCACGCATTACGGACCTAACTCTATCTAGCGGCGCGCAAGTTGGGAAAAATCTCGTGGTCAATGATCTCAAACTCATCAAAAAGAACTTGTTCCTATGCATCCCTTGAGTACCGCTAGGTCTGAGGCCGACTTCTGGCTGTGGTAAACTGTATGGAAAACAAAAAACCTCCGTAGCTCTCTTCAGCGAATCGTTTGGCAGATTTGAAAGTAGATTCGAGACCAGCGTCTGAAACCAGGCGCCATAATGCATGTCTCATTTCATATGGTCACTTCGACCCATCATCCATTGCTGGTAAGCTCATCCACGAAGAACATAAAGTTACTTGCACGTGACGGCCAACAAGCTGCCACTTTAGCTGGCGGGCAGCCCCATCAACACCTAGTCACAGCCGTTCACAATCCAGGGGAAGTGCTTCGCTCACTGCGCACGGAATGGCGTGTAGCCGTCAAGGTCCAGGGAGGTCGGTGGGCGCTACGAGAAAGGAGAGAACAGAACAGAACTCGCTGTGTTGTATATCATTTGATAGAAATTTCCGTGAAGGATTAGACAGCGTACCTTTGAAGCTTTTGGGTTCGCCTTGAGAAATCTGATCACATGACGCTGGGTAATGTATAAGGTTACACCACGGAACAGGTGTTAACCTGCAACCAAGCATGTCATATCCATTCTACACTCAATTTAATACAGTAATGAATTAATGATCATCTCGTGTTCCGACAAAACTTTTCTTCAGTAAAAAATTTCACTAAATAGGCCTACTGCTGCCGTTGAATCTGATCCATTAGGTTGTTGCATTATGAATGTCGCTCAGATTCAGCTTCACCCCCCTCAGCTGCGTTTGAACCTCACCAGGTACTCAAGACCTTATTCGAAAGAGGAAATCTAGGAGAACAAGAGCGAGTACTCCTTGCCCATGCCCTTTTCTTTTTCACCTGAATTTTTTCCTTCTAAAGATGACTGATAGAACTTTCTGGGTGTGTACGTTAATGTTCAATGACATCTTGAGGAGCTGAATCCAGCTCACACGGTTGCGGCAGGCTCTCATTAACAGAACGTAACCTACATCAAGCCGTGCATTGGCTCAGCGAGGAAGAAGAACAACGATCTCACGTGGTTGCTTTACTACAAAAAACTGCATTTTTCGAAAAAATCAGCATCAAATCATGAGCAAACATTTGCGTGACCGGGCTGATGACCTTTGGCTTCGCCCCCAAGCTTCCTTCGCTCTCCATCTGACTAATGCTTATCCGAGTCAAGGGGGCAGGCTGTGAAGGAGAAGCAGTTCTTTTAATAAAAAAAATCAGACTCGGGGTGTCCAAGCTTGCCTGCGCCCGATTGCTACGATTCTTCCATAAGGACGCCGAGTCTTTGCGTGGAAAATGGCAAAGCCTAGCGCGATAAGGTAGTATCCATCTCTCGTTCCGAGATGCCGAATTTTGCTGTTCCAACAAAGTTAGTTAGCCTAACAAAATAGAGGGCATCGGGTAGGAAGCGGGGTGAATAACGGTCGAGGAAATCCTCAACAATGGAGTCGTGCTTGTCAGGATGGGTCATGGGAGGTCGTACCTGTGAAAGTCGGCAGGAGCGCATCAGTGGCATTGTGGTGCTAGTAGGAGGAAGAGCGTGTACCGCAGCAGAAAACGAGGATGTGCGAGACAACTTTATATGAAATATTCTATCTGCTCGCTCTTAATACAGTGCGTACCAAAAGTATGTGGACACCCCAAAATCGATTGGCTAAAGATTTTTCGTGCCATGAAACCTTCACCATTCGACTCCCCGTGGTCGATAACCTATAATGACAATTTGGGCAAAACATTTCGTTCTAATTTAGCAACCTATTTTTGATTGAAATTTTTTTTCTTTGTATCAGAAGTATGTGGACACTTTTCGAAAAACAGAAATGTCTTCAGAATCAAAGACTGGTTGGCCCACCAGAGGTTCTAATAAGTTCAAGCATTCTGTTCGGCATGTACTGAACCAGACTTCTGATACCTCTTTCTTCGAACCCTTCCCAACCAGCTAATTTCACCAACTTGTTAGGTCACTTGAGGTTTTACTTCACCGTTTATTGGCTCAGAGGCAGCGAGCCAATATCCTCCTACCTTTTCAATAACGGTGTGGTCTGAGGAATACGACAGCCAATCCAGCACCCGAAACCCTTGCGTTTGCCTCCTTGCCAAATAGAATACGTGTCGGGAACCTCCACTTGGGCTTGCTGCAAAACATGTGTTTTGTGACACTGGCTTCTCGAAAAAGGTTGAAGTTGGAACCCAAATACCCTACTATAATCACAACTGTCTATCTGACACGACGAAAGCCAATCCCCGATCTTCCCCTTCTTTTGAAACCACCACAGACAATTGTTGAGCCTCCTTTGAAATGTCTCTGTGAGTACATATGCGGGTAGCGACTAAGATCCCTCCATTAGCAACAACATCCACCCGAATAGCCAAAGATAAGGCTTTTCTCACCAGTCGAGGTTGTCTAAGGTGAAAACTTCCACAGAACGTCTTTTGTTTAAATTTTATCATTTTCACAAAACCGCTGTCTGTTCGGGCCCAACGTCCCAGCTTGTAATCCTTTTTACTGACTGAGAAATCCAGCCTTGCTAGGCTGTGCTGCACATCAATACACAAAGCTCCCCTCATTTTCTTTCTTCTCATGTGCTCACTGGATTGAGTGGAACACCAGTGACCTTTTTCATGGGAGGGAAAGTCATTTAATCGCGGACATGGATAGCAGACCAAGGAAATTTTGAGACACTACAGGCTATTCTTGTAATGTCTTGAGCAAGTAACGAATGAGATCGACCCTTAGTCAGTGTCGGGAGCTTAGCATCAGAATTCTGGATCTCTTTTCTCACGGATATGAGGACATTCGACAGGGTTGACGTGCGATTTCGCAATTGGAAGGTTCAGCAACATGAGGACCCCACATCTCTGCTTGGTCCTTTCCGAAAACATACTTGCCGGGAAGAGGAATAATGCTAGAATTAGCAACAAGAATAAAAGCAAACATAGGTTAGGAAATTGGTGCAGAAAGTTGATCTACCTCAGGGTGTCCACATACTTTTGATACAGAGAAAAAAATTTCTATCAAAAATAGTTTGCAGCTAGAGTGGAACCTTTTGCCCAAAATGTCGTTGTAGGTTACCGACCACGGGGAGTTGAATGGTGAAGGTTTCGTGGCAGAAGAAATCTTAATTGACCCCCGAGAATCGATTTTAGGGTGTCCACATACTTTTGGTACGCACTGTACTTCGCTGACAGTGATTCTGTTGGAAGGAACACTGTCGCAAAAACGACAATGGTGAAGGAGATCTAAGAAAATGAAGCGGCTTTTCGGTTATAGGAGGCACGAGATATGTGTACTACAATACTGATTCTGTCAGTAGGTCGTCATCATATAACACCTTTCAAGAGAGTGTACCGCTCTGAGTGACGGTCAGATGCATGGGTTATGAGACGGAAGCGGGCGATGTCGATTGTCCCTTTTCATACCGCCTACGCTGGAAGGTTGTATTTAAGATACAATTCGAGTGTTGCACACGAAATGTTCTGCAACGGTGGGGGAGGAAGTTACTTTTGAGCGGTCAGAGGTGGTCCTCGACAGATCCTCGACGCGAATTTCTCCTCAATTGAAAGACTTGGAAAGAAGCTGAGTGGACCACCAGAAAGCACGATCCTTCCGCTCATCAGAACTATCCTTACTTTTTTGATGGCGCGAGAAGTTAGAGATATTGCCTTTTGAGTGGCAAAAACTCGCATGAAAATGTCACCGTCCTCGACGCTGACTCGACGAAATTTGGGAGACCTTATCTCTTCGCGTGGAAGGCTTTCAAAGCAATTTCAATACTGTTTGGCAGTAGCGGGCCCAGCTCTATCTGACCCGACCGAGTGCTACTCAAAAGGTTCGTAAATTAGGGAATGGAACCTTTTCTTGGAGGTGTACATTCCGGTGGTTTTGAATGGGGTATCAGCAAATCTGACCCAGAGACAAACCGCGTAGCAGCTGTAAATGAATCGACCTCTGATCGATACCGGCTGTTGTGATGCTTTTTTATGAACTTTTCGAACATTCGCATTGGCATGGACAACTCTGTGATATTGCAAAAACTCTCCGGTCGGGAATTGAACACGGGTCTCGCATGTGCAGACGCGGATACTCACCTCTACACTACCACCACACTCCGTTCATGGGAAAGAATCAATAGGAGGGCTTGAGTCGAGACTTCGATTTTGGGGGGATCGTACTTCTGCGACCACGTCCTCGACAAGATTTTCACCTTACTAGGGGGTGAATTAGATCAACCAACGATTCTTCAGTGAATGAGCTTCACTTCAACGTGTCGTCATTTCGATCATGCTGTTCATAGGAAACAGTGTTTTGTGCATGCGCATCTACTCAAAAAGATGTGATTCCAGGTGGAATGCATGAAGCGTGCTCAAGAGAGCTCTCACTGTCTGCCTTCGGACGAATTTAGTCTGAACACTAGGAGGGGTAATAAAAGACATTTTGCCTTCGTGTTCAAGGGATTCAATCTCACTGTGCTGAATTTAGACAGCTACTCCCAAGTTAAAATTGAAGAGCACCATTTCATTTCATGATAAAGTCATCACAGTGGCTATCGTTGTTGACGGCAACGGAATAACTGGCTCCGGAAGCATAGTGCACTGGCCGAGCTCAATTAGATCAACGACGAATAGGGTTCCATTACGATTTCTCAAAGGCGAGTTTTGAGGGGGTTTGCATAGTCATAACTAACTTTGCTCGGAGGCTACACATTATCGAATTTCTTCGGAGATATAAAAGTTTCAGGGTGAAGTAGTAGCTACGGTAGGCCCCTTGAGCTCGGCGACAAATAGGCGCCATAGTGTAAAGGCGGTGAGGGCACGGTTCGCGTCTGCTTGTAGAGAAACATTTGGGGTACATCCTGCTGAGGAAATTTCGTCGAAGCCAATCTCTGCGAAGAACAGAGTGTCGATCGACATGAGCAAAATGGCAAAATGTTTTTTTGCACACTCCCCGTATAATGCTTCATCCACTGGATGAGAAATCTGTTAGTGGGATTCGTGTTGAAAACCCCTCCAATGTTTCAGTATCCAACCTTATTCCCGTAACGGATTGCCCGTGGTGCTTCTCTTCATGTCGCGTGAAGGCTAACTTTGAATTCGACACCATCAAAAATTGTGTTAGATTGTTCACATTTTGAGAAAGGCTTCTTGAGGGCGTGAAAGCTTCTTGAGGGCGTGAAATTCTCCCAAAAGAGTCCCGTTTCACAATTGCTAAGTGGCCACATGGTTTCTGAGTTCCATCGGCACGTCCGTTCAGTTCACTTTCAGGCAACTCAATCGTACTCTTAACGAAAATCGTCGACGACAGTTTTCACCTTTTGTGCATTTTCCACGCTATCAGGAGAAAGCCACGCAAGACGACAGTGAACGGCTCTGTCAGAAAGGTATGTGAAGTATGCATACGAGTGGTTTTCTTGAAATAAATATCCCGAATAGTAATCTTTGATTACTTGATTCCGAAAAAAGTCGGAACATTTAACTTTTGCGCCTTACGCTCAGCCTCCAAATGTACCCTATAGAAATTGCCCAGAAGTTAGGCCCTAAAACATCTCTCTATGAGGTTTTACAATAGTGGAGATGCGATTCGTTGTCACCATAAAATAATCCTTCCCTTGCGAGGTGCGAAGAAAGCCCTACGGTAATCGAAAGAGAGGCGCAGGGGTCAACGGGCCGCTACGAAAACTAGGCAGGATGTGGTTTGGTCAGAGATGGGAGATAGCCAGTATGAAAGTTGAAAAGCCATGCAGAAATCTAGGATTTTCCAGTTATACGAATGCACTGCACTTACCATGAGAATTGGTTAGGTGTGATTTTCTAAGTTTCCATTCTTCAAGAAATGTGAATTGGCTAAGAAGAAGGGGCTCAAAATTGACAACCGGTGAAAGTAGGAAACTGGGGGAGCTTGTTACGAGTAGAGTTTGTTCCATAGCGTGGGTCACTCAAAGTGGAAGGCTCAAAGAGGAATTGAATCTTGTTTAATTTCGGTTTGAAAACGCTACCACGTGTAAAAGTGGCATTCAATGAAACTAACTCACAGTAGATGAAATCGGTATCGAAATGTCGAGCATCATCTGTAGAGTACAATAGTGTTCTTTTGATTCCAGTCAGAAGAAAGATATGCTCAATCACTTTCTGAATGCTTCTATTACTATCCGTTCTCCTCTGGCTATAATTATAGCGAGCGACGGTCGCTAATGTGCTGCCCTCAGGTATTTTGAAGAAATCCTCAAAAATGTTGTCGAAAAGGTGATGGAAATCGGAATTGTACGAACCGTTGAATTCGTCGCGACCAGAGCTTCCACACGGTATAGTGTAGAAATCCCGCAAGCCATTTCTTTAGAAGTTATGGCGAGCCGACGGTTGCGACGGAGTGAATTCGTCGCAAATCGTCGACTGAACCAGAGTTAGAAGCGGTAGTGCATCTTTTTGAAGGCAAGCTCAGGGCAGCCCCAACGAAAAAGTCGCTCTCCTAGACGTTGGTGTGTGGTCCGCCAATGCAGAGATCGCGTCACCTTCGCTCTTCGAAACGCGTATCAAGACCTAGGCGCTGAAACTTCTCACAGACTTCCCTAAACCTAAAACTGTCCGTCCACCGTTGGGTTTGTATGTCTTGTGCGGTTTGCTATACTCTCTCTACTCGGACTTTTCTCATGCTATCCATAACACACATTATCCGTCATCTTCCTGCCTGTCTACTGCACTGTAAAGTAATAAGGCCTCTTCTGTGTATTTTACGATTTTCTTCCCTTTTTGTCCTTAAACAGTTCACCTCCTATCCCTATTTTAATATTTGAGTGGAACTACCACATCAATTCAACACGTTGACGACATCGCATGTTTTGGCAGTTCGCACCACGTGGGACAGGAGCGATTTTGCGAGCGCACTGTCCGTACCCTACTTCAATTCATTTTTTTGAAATGCCCCACAACTTGAATCTCATACAGTTATTTTGGCAAGGGTTAAAGCGTCGAGGTTACCTATATTAGCAGCAAGAAAATTCGTTTAGAAGAATGCATAATGACCACGAAAGGCAAAAAAACATCTAGTTTCGCTGCGATTGAAGTAAAAAGTACTTAAGCCTTAATTTTTCCACCAAATACAAATATCTCAGAACTCACAGAGTTTTGTATTACTTTCTTTTACGGTCTTTTCTTAGAACGTTCACGACAATGAAAGAAAAAGTAGAAAGAGTTGAAATTTTGAAGAGTTCAGGAAATCTCCGCTAAATTGAGGCGTGTTTGACCGTTCTGGCGGCCATGTGGTTTATAGCTATACTTACGTATTATCTATCCCTACTATATATAAAGCGCTATGTCTGTCTGTGTGTGTATGTGTGTGTCACGAAATTCATAGCACACGTCCCAGCAGTCACCTGGAGTTGATTTTAGGATATGATATAGGGGGCGGGAAGGGAACATATTTGGCGGGGACCCGAAGGTGATAACAGCCGATAAGGGCTGATAAGGGGCGCTGAAACGCAAATTTCGCGAAATTAACAGCGGGTGTCCCAGCAACAGTGAGGCGTTGGTTCCAACAAATAATGTGGAGGATGGGACGGGAACATATTTGCCGGGGAACCGAAGGTGATACAGCTGATCAGGGCTGATAAGGGGCGCTGAAACGCAAGTTTCGCGGAATTCACAGCGGGTGTCCCAGCAACAGTGAGGCGTTGGTTCCAACAAATAATGTGGAGGATGGGACGGGAACATATATGGGGGGGGGGACCGAAGGTGATAGCAACCGATAAGGGCTGATAAGGGGCGCTGGAACGCAAGTTCCACAAAATTCACAGCGGGTGTCCCTGCAGCAGTGAGGCGTTGGTTTCAACAAGTGATGTGGAGGATGGGACGGGAACACATTTGGTGGGGAAAGAGGGTGATAACAAATGATAGGGCTGATAACAACGGTATGCGACAGAATGTAGAAGTCACTCGAAACC
>KZ345280.1:122475-139319 GCA_002352805.1 Teladorsagia circumcincta
ATAGAACAAAGTGGCGAGGACTAATAAGGACAGCGGACCCTGCGACTGCGCGGGACTAATGCTAGGGAGAAGAAGAGTATTTTTGGACCGTCGTGTAGTTGGACGCTCGATCTTTCTCCTACAGAGTGGCTACTAAATATTGGCGCATGGTTTGATGACCATGTTTTTACAAGAAGAAGCTAATTAATCTTCAGAGGTTTATTTTCATATACAAGAAAACATAACAATACAGCACTAAAGAAGGTGCTCGAAATGGCCTCCTTTGGCAGCGATACAGGCTTCGAGTCTCTTCCGACTGACATCACCGTGGGCCGCGAGAAGGTGTCGTCGAGTTCATTCCACGCCTTCTCCAAGGAAGCCTTCAGAGAGTCCAAACTTCGATATTGCTTAGAAGACACCTTTTGCTGCAAGATGCTCCAGACGGCGGAATCCACTGGGTTCAAACCGGGCGAATAGATGGCCAAATATCTTGTGTCCAGTGACCTCTAAAATGGCGGTCACAGAGCTCCAGCGTAGATTTTGCGGCATCTGCAGGCGCCGAGCTTTGCTGAAGGATGTAGTGACGTTCGCTGAAGGTTGAAACAGTTCACAGAAGGAGAACGTCACGTAATAGTGACTCCTGGTAGACCTGGGCATTACTTTTGACCGATGTGTCCACAAAGACAAGCGAGTTCTGGTTTCGAAGTAACTTCTGCCCAAACCATGACAGATTTTGGAAATCGGCTACTCGAGTGCATGCAAGCAGAACGTTGCACCAAATCCAGCAATTGCTTGTCGTTTTGAGAATTGTGCGCCACTTGCAGCGCGAAGATCTACCGGAAGGAAGTCGTTGTCAGTCGTGTCGTTCGTCTTCTTACGGCCCACGGTGATGTCAGTTGGGAGGAGACTTCACTTTTGTATTGCTGCCGAAGGAGGTCATTTCGAGCACCTTTTTTAGCAATGTATTGTCATGTTCTACTGTATATAAAATTAAACTTACTGGAAATGTAAAAGTTTTCCTCCGGGAAAATATGGTCAATAAACCAATATTTAGTAGCCACCCTGTATGCCCTTTACTTCCTATTGAGGTCCCCTTGACCATAAGTAGCAGCTGAGTCTGAAAGAACTCGAGAGTAGCCCACAATTTAGTTTAATATCTAATCGCAGCAGGTCTGGTTGGCTGAACTCGTGTTTACTGATTTCTTATTAATAAACTCCTTATTTCTTGAAAACTTTCATCGAATGACTGATATCAGTTTGCCAGTGACAATGACCGAACGCTTCACTCATAAACACATTACCGAATCGGGACGTTTCCACGATTTTTGCTTTTCTTCGATTTGCTCGCAACAGACGGAGCCTAAACAACTACATTCTTCTAATCCCCTTTGTGTGTAAAAATACCTGGCAAGGAAATGCGCCCAATAGCAGCTTCAGCGAGCAAACGATGATTCACCAAGCTAAGCCCGAGTAATGCTTCGCACGTGTCTTCGAGTATTTCTCTTGGGATTCCGAATAAATTCTTTTCACGTTCTAAAGCAAAACGGGCGGCAAGCACCACTCTTATTTGTTCCAGCCCACTTAGTCAGTACGCGGTAAACAAATTTTTGTCCAGAGCTGTGAAGGAAATTGTTACAGGTATGGAGATGAGCCACCTTGTCGTTTTACAATACCGGATGATGTGGAGCGAAGCCACTATGCCAACTTCTCGCCACTCTACAAAAGCATGGAGGACTTTCTCCTGAGGCACAAACACCGTCGAGGTAGCGCTGTTTTTGGATCTCGCCCTCTCTTTGCTATGATATCCATAGCGAGTTGCTGCTATCAGGAAGTTTAGCGTTTGAAATGGGACATTGATTCTAGCGCTAGCGCTACATGGATGAAAGGTGCACTCAACCAAATCAATTGACAACGTTTGTCTAAGGCTACCCCTTAGAGAGAGTTCGCGAAGATATGCCGACATGTTTTGACTTTACTTTCGTTTTCTCATTTTCTTTTTTCTTTCTTTTTTCTCTACCGGGACGTCTTCCAGGGATGCCCTGCTTTTTCCAAGCGATTTTTGCATGATGAAGGGATACGCGCGTGGATCACAGAACTGTAGTTCTTACTCCTGAGCTGCTTTCTGATTACCAAAAATGTAGCAAAGAACAACTTCGGAAGGAACTGCCGTTTTCACTGCTTCATTCTATGTCGCCCATAGCGTTCGCTACTGTCATACAGAGAGGTTGTCGTCACTCGTGCATGAAAAACAGATTTGCTACGCCCGCTATCGCACGCATCACACGGTAGGCTTCAGCGGAACTGCAGGATCTGTGGGTTAACTGATTTACTCCACAAAGCACCTTATTGGATATGTCAGTCAAATGACCTGCGGTTCCGCAAGCTTTCCGATTTCACTGAAGTCTATCATGAATGCGCGCGTTAGCAAAAGTGAGCTGGTATAATTATCGCAACTGTGTAAACACCCAGCATTTATCATAAATTCTGATAATTTAGCTGTGAATAGGGTCAAGCTGATAGCCTCAGAATAAAAATGATTCATGCTCGCTTGTAATGAGTGAGCTCCGAACGTTTTTCTTTGATTTGCATTTTCATGTTCAGATTCCAGTATGTGACGGTTTGACGACTTTTGGTCCTCTTGGTATCAGATTAAATATGCAATGTATCGTTTACTAAAATTTTTCGAGCTAGCTAACTTCAAGCCTTCACAAGCTTCATATCGATGCAAAGTCATCGTCCCACCCCACACAATATTTGTGAGTATGAACACCCTAGAGTCAACGTAGGCCGCCCAGGAGGATGGCGACTATTGCGCTCTGAGGCGCCTTGTCAACCCTTATCAGTTGTGCTCACCCTCCCACGCCCACATACAATGTCTTTCCTATCCCACGTGACGATCTAAGCAATCGTCCCCTCAACGGGGCATGCGTAACGGAATTGGCGACTATTGCGCTTCGAGGCCCCTTATCAGCTTCTGCTTGGTTTGTCCATGAGTCTTGCAACAAACTGACTTTATTTTGCTTTTAATATTGTTATTATCTTCTTGTTCCATTCATCATGCATAATACACATATTAAATATCCACAACCTTTTGCCAACGCACTAGAAGCTGTACCATGCCTCCCTTGTAGAACTCTGTATAATGCTGATGGAAAGAAGAACAGATGTAGATTTCGACATAAGGATGGTAAGGATGAGATTTTTTCCTCGAAAAGTGGTCTCGAGAGAGAGGGATATGGGTATCTGATAGCACGAGCTCAGTGCTATAAGGTGGACATGAAAGAACTTTCCGGCCGAGAGGCCTTAATTTTTTTCTGGATTTTCTCAGTAATGGGTAGTTCGACAGTGTCACAGAATAGTAGACTTTGTCTTGTCTTTCTTTCGTGGTGAACGTGCTGCAATCGAGCTGTGTAGGGTTGAGTTCCCGTCAATTGTAACATCTCCGTATAGGAGTTTCCAGCGTTCAACTTCTCTCGTTCCACTAGAAATCCGGGAGGGCCCAACTCGAATGAGGTTGAACTTAAGCAGTCCTTAAGCGTTTGAGCTAGACGATCGCAGATTGCTTATTTGTTAGCACACTGCATCCTCTTCTTATCACATGCAGGCATGAATGGTCAATGGGAGAACTCATAGTAATTCGACCTAAACATGACATTGGTTCATTGCAAGTGGAATCCAAACTATATTTTCGGATCTTTACAAGTCTTTGGAGATGAAACAGTACTGCCTCCTTGTCACATTAGAACTGCTCTGACAAATGATCAGTAGTCCTCCCAGATCTCTTATCAAAAGCGTCAGGTAGAGAGCATCGTGACTGCCAGTTGGGGTGGTTGGAGTGTTGATCATCTCCAGATAAAAACTTACGACTGGCAGATTGAACGCCGGTGTACCGTCGATGTGAAGAGCGCGCCTTCGTCCATCTTCTGGTCAATGCTTGGTGTTGCATGACTTGCAGGACTTTCCAGCGATACTCGTAAAAATTGAGAGCACGAAGAGCTTTTTGCGAAATCGGTGTAGTAATTGTAACAAGAAGCGAGAGAGCGAGCTGATCGGTTGGCTAGAATTGCGAAGGGTGATGCTCACTCAGCAAACGTGTTGAGAAATTCCGCAGATCTTTAGAAGATTTCCCGGCGTTAAATGTAATTTGTTGCAAGACTTATGGACCAACCCAATATTATTTATTGTTATCACTTTCAGACACCCATCAGCGATGTCCCAGTACCAAGCGACATAACATTTGCAAGCATGAATGATCTAGCGTTTTCAAGGGCTGCGCAGCAAAATGACGACTTTTGCGCTCAAAGACGCCCTCATCAGTGATCACAACTCTCCTGCATTCACAAGCAATGTCCCCGCTCCATCCCACATAACAACTGTAGGTATGGATGCTCTGGTGTCAGCGCGAGATGGGTAACGCAAATGGCGACTTTCGAGTTATGAGGTTCCTTATCAGCCTTTATCAGTTGCAATCACTTTCTGTCACCCGTCAACAATGTCCACGCTCTGACCTACATTGCACATGTAACTGTGGACGCTGTAGCTTCAGTACAAACGACAAAACCGTGTTGGCTGCTTTTTTTCTAGCCCCCCCCCCTTATCAGCTCTTATCAATCGTGATCATTTTCTATCACTTATCGTTTCCCACCTCGTATAACAAATATAAAAGCCAATGCGCTATCGCGTTGTGACTCGCGCTACGAATTTCGGTCGAACACACGCACACACCCATACATACACACATGCACACACACGCACACACACACCAACAGAGACACTTGGCCGATTATACAGGGTGGGCAAAAATTACGGTAACAACACAAATTGGTTATAAAAAAGTGATAAGACCGAGAAGTGGCAAATCAACAACACATTCATATTGGTGGAAGCTTATCAGAAAGGAAACACCATAACTCCTTGGAGTAGCCGCTTTCTGTGTTGATAAATAAACGAAGACCTCCTAGAGGTCGTCGGCCCTGTTGTGTAGGTAGGTTTTACCGAGTAGGTCCGAGGCTTCAACTAGCGACTGCTCAGCTTGTCGATGTTCCTCTTATGCTTGTAGCACTGCCTTGCCTTTAGCACACGTAACACAAAGCATTTCAGAGGACTTGAGCTGAGAGAGCTAGTTCTTCATTCTCCAATATGATGAAATCTACGATATTTGACTGGCACCAATTTCTGGGCAATCCGGGCGGGCGCCCAGTTTTGATTCCCTGTGTTTCCCATTGAAGTTCCTTTTTGTTTGAAGCTTCAGCCAAGACGGAAAAGGGTCGAGCCGATTCTTACTAGCCAGCTTTACACTTTGAGCAGTGTTTGTCCGAGGTGCCTTCGAATCGTGGTCCCTGCTCTTATTATTTCTGCGAAAGCTATCACTGAATGTCTGGCTGGCTTTTCACTAATACTAGTCCGGGTGCTCTTCCTATTCAAGGATATATAGACTGCAAAACATCTTCTCATCAGGGAAAACGATCGGCAAATGAGGCTCATTATGGAATTGAGGCGTTATCTTTCAGAATCTTTGTTTTCTTTTCGATTTCCCGCATCAATTAGGAGTTAGGCATTTTAATGCTAGCAAACCATTTTGGTAAGTCATGCGCACGCAATTCGTTGCATGAAATTGCGTTCGATAGAAAATACAGCGACCAAACGACGGATCGAACGAGCTGATTTCCGGTGCTCCCTCGCACCTATCTTCAACAGATTACTCATGAAGTCGCAGATGCAATCCTCTCAGGTTTAGGTCTATTGTTTCTGGTAGACCGCCTATTGCACTTTACGATCTTGGTCAAAGGAAGTTTCATAGAGCCTCTGAATCGTCATGCTATGTAACACAATCAAGCAGCTCCGCGGTACAAAGTAGGGATTGTTTCTCGGAAAAGAAAAGGATAGTCCATTTCGTAGTTGTTGTATCTCACATGACAGAATCAAAGATGAAACTCTCAGTCATCAAGATAAATACATAGAATATTTATCAAAAACTCCTGGTGTTTAAAATTGAAAATTGACTGCATCAACCTCTTGTTACCGTGATTTTTGCCCACCCTGTAGAAAGTAGGATAAGGCCAAGTTGGACATCATGAGTTGCAGTTGTCCGAGTTATGTGCTGAAGAAGGTGCTGTGGTTTCCTACGCGTCGGCTCTGACTGTTTGGTGCTTTGGTGCCTAGTGGATTGTGCGAAGGGCTAGGGTTGACGATGTAGGTGGGGTAATTGGTTCGGCTCTCCAAGCCATCCGCTTTTTTTGTCTAGTGCTTCATGATGATTGCCAAGTTGTACCCTTTTATATGATGAGCGTCATATTCGTGACCAGGGTTATGAATAATCTTGTTGAGATGAGGTATTGAACGATTTTTAGAAAAACGTTTTGGCCCAAAAGTGGTGCCAAATGACGCCATCGCCAAAAAAAGAATGCTATTTTCGTGACCGGGGCTTTGGTTTACACTATATCAGAATTTTGGGGGAAAAATGATCTTGACGTGTTTTGAAAAATTTGACCACCCATAGGTACAACTTGTGATATCTTGGAGACGAGCTGAAGGGGAAAATTTGAGGTGCGTTCTTTCTCCGCAGGGCAATTCTCACACAACGTTGTGTTTTTTGAACCCGATCTAGCTCTCGGCAGTAGGCCCAGCCAGTAACATGGTCCGAAACTCCTGCCACTGTTTGACAAGAAGAAAGGGCCGCGACATATTAATTGATCGTGAACTCTCTGGCATCACTAGCTTAGATACGCGCCCATATCACCTATGGAAGGATTTGGCGTCCTGTAGCTTTGATGACAAGGAGATCGCCTCCGAATCATTTACTGCTGAGGCTGACGGCAGCTGATCGATTCTACCCATGGTTCAAGTCGAAATCAAAATTTTCTCCGAAACTCTGGGTATAAGGAATATTCAGTGTCCCGATTGCGAATATGTTGTTCATTTTCGACATATGCGTCATCTGACGTCACTCTGGCACACGGTGCACCACATCTGCGCCGTCCTGGTGCCGCAGCTTTCTTCACCAGTTTTTTAGTCAAAGTCTGCTGAAGGTTGCTGATGATGACAATGACAGACAAGAAATCTGATCTTAATTGTCGCCCTTTTTCGCAAATTTTGAAGCGCTAGCTTAGAATGCGAAAAAATGGTCACCACGAGGCCTCGAACCACAAACCACTTTATCACCCCTTTTTTGGCATTCAGAGGGCCGTTCAGAAAAAATGAAGTGCAGTTCTGTGTTCCATGCACGTACATTATACCTATTCATGCAAGAAATCGCTTTGCATAAACTGGGCATTTCCTGAAAGACCTTCCTTGTCAGAGGACAACCTAACAGTAATGGAGAAATATTCACTTCTCAAATCCAAGGTGTTTCCCTACGCGATGGTCCACCTTTTAAGACAGGAAAAAGTTACCGTCACTGCATCTTCATCTCAGCTATATATGGCTGAGCAAAAGGACGCATCCTATCAGTATCAGAAGGATAGACCTACTCAATGTGTATTTGCAGAACACTCCGCCCACAAGCTACTTTTATCGTGTCATTGACACCATGGAAAATAACGACATGAACTTGTTAACCACTGAACCGCGAACATGTACAAATTCATGCAGTGCTTGACTACGAGTTATCCGTGCTGCCTGCTTGACGACCTTGCCTCGTGCCGAACTGTCAAGACATGGGAGTGGAACAGAAAAAAAATTCCGCCACGTTGTCGAGTCTAAGCGGAAGCGTCTCCTGAGTACACTGGTCAGAGTTGAATAGTGCAAGAAATGATGTTAAAATATTTTAGCCGCTCATACTGATATAGCGTAGTCAGCCACGAGCCGCAATAGCCGTCAAGCTCAATAGATGCAGCGGATTTTGTTGGCAAACTATGGGTGCAGTTAAAAATGCAGTCTCTTTGCCACATGCTTCTCTGTGAGCGCTAGTAGCCATTCTTAATCCGAAAAATAATCCGAAAAAAATTATACCGAAATAAAACCTAAATAAAAAATATCCCAAAGGAATTCCGGGCGGTCTGAACCTAAATAACACGATACGCTCGCTAGATGAAGCTTATTCTCACGATGCCTGATGTGGCTCGCGGAAATAAGGTATGAGCACTCCAATGTATCCACATATGGCATTACCTTCACCATGTGCAAGATGAAACAAAACAAACGTTTATGACAATGATGCGCATAACCAAAAAAAACAGCAAAACACTGGGAACCCCACGGCTTGAGACGAACCCAGCAAGATTGACAGAGAAGAATGCAAAACTTTCGCCATTAGGTGCTTGGACAGCCAGTCACCACGAAACATTACGGTAACCCGGAAAGTGCTTAAGTTACAGCGCGGAAGAATGAAATAGACTTCATAAAGCTTCTATCAAGCTCCTCGAATCGCCGTCTCTTAGTTTTCGCGAAGGTCAGAAAATTTCAGGACTAGAGCAGTGATTGTCTTCATTTTCCACAATAATTCGGTTTTAGTGTGACGGAAAAAGATCCTAAAATGTAAAGAGACTCTGACAGGAAGAACGGCCAATATCATAAAAGGAATTACCACCGCTTCACAAAATAAGATGTGATGATAGAAATAAAGTGTGTCATTCCGAACGCCACAGGTGCCAACCATATACCATCTACTTTCTTGTCTTTCTTTCGGCCAGCAACACAAGACTCACCGTCTTGTGGTACATTCAAACCGTGTGGTTCCGACAACATTTGAGAGCACATTTAAATCTACTGAGAAACCTCTATATGGATTTCTTCATCTACGACATAAGAAGAATCTGCCACGGAAATCCAGTATGCGTTTTGAGCTCGCTCAACGGGGTCTCCAGGGATCGTGGACCGTCGCGCCGTCATGCCGTCATCTCAAACCTGTTCAGTAGAAGTCGTGCAAAGTCAGCGATACTGGCTAGGAAGGTACTCACCAGTAGCCTGCTAAAGAACTTAGTACAGCATGGCTGAAGCAGCTACAGTAGTATTCGAGCTTGCGGCAGTAACGACGCTATATTTTGAAGACGGTGGCAGTAAGGGTTCTGTTTCTATATATGGAGAGACATTCAGAGAATATATCGCTGCGAGAGCTCCATAAACGGCGGTTCCCTCTGCGATGAAAATTTCCTGATGTGCGCCATGAGCACAACATGGCGTCACCTTATGTTTCGGGTTAGCTACAGCCGTCGTGCAAACTGCTGCGCACATTTCCAGAGGCCCCGTTTCGAGAGGGATACTATATGTTGCTTTCGGGCGGCATCTTCTTGTTTTGAAGCAACATTCCCAGCAGGGTTTTATCTCCGACACTAATGGTGTGGAGCGATGCGCCAGCCCTAGCCAAGAACAACAGAAGTGTGACTGAACAAAAAACTAGGGCTTGAGAAGCCGATAGAAAAGGCCGAGGGGTCGCGGCCGATTTGCTCCAACGCTCACTTCGGTCATCTCCCTCTCTACGGTGGGTTTTTTGTTCAGTCACACTTCTTATGTTCTTTACTAGGGCCAGCGCATCGTTTCACACTATCACTGTCGGTCGAAGGTAAAAACCCTGCCGGACTTTTGTTCTGATTATTCGCCCTCGTAGTTCGAGATTCTTCGACAGCCTCAGGAAGCGAGATAGCGTATTTGTTTGCAGAGAAGAACGTCCGCCGGATGTTCCAAAACGCTTTCGCGTCAAAAGCCGCCAAGCTGGAGAAGGAGGGGAAAAGAAAAGAAGAGACGTGCACCTTACCTCAAGAGGAAACAGAGTCGGCTATTGTTGAGGATTCATCAGAGAGATTTCAGTTTGTTGGTCAGTGAACTGATCTATATTTGCGAATCTGATCGAGGTTGAAAATCCTTTTTTTAGGGGTTGGTGACGATATTAGAAAAATATTAGAGTCACCAAGAAACACTCCTGCTTCATCGAAAAAATCCCCACCTTCTGTAAAGAACAACGACGGCGGTGTAAGTCACTAGTTTCATGCAGAAATGAATTTTTGTTTAACAATTTTCCACTGACGGGGAAGGCTCTTACATTCCCATGGAACAGTGGATGGAGACCTAGATAAATTGACTGGTTTGAGCATAGATCTGGTAAGAGATATAGAGAGCGAAGCTGATACGTGAACTTTCCTGTACAATGTTGGAAAAGTGCAGCAGTACGCTCAAAAGGCAGGTGGAATCCTCTCTGACAGTGACGTTTTTCTTTTAGATCAGAGCACTCCAGATTTTAATATTATGTTGAGACAAGCCTTTTTCACTTGAATAGCACATCAGTGTTGAATACGAGGCAGAGTTAGAGATGAAAATCATTTCACTAGACTCTATCGTGTTTGACCGAATCCAGGTAAACTTGAAAATATTTTAAAAAGCTTAAGATTCATCAGAACACTCGATGGCATCTTGAAAAAAAAACATGATGTCGATCCACTACCTTGTTAATAAACTTGCGAAGTCGCTGAAAACCTCAATAGGCCAAAGAGCGGAATAGGGCGAGGGACACTGTTTATTAGGACAACCTCCACAGTTTTCTTGAAATTTGACGAGTTCCTTGCCATATTCCTAGCTCTTTTCTCTCCTTCAGCTGCCACTCCAGCATCGTGTGAAATGTTCGAGAATGTACTTAGTAGGTGTTTATGTAGCCGTTGAGGATGCCATCACAATTATGCCATTGCAAAACATCGATAGCTCGAGTCCTGCGAGCTGACCGTTCTTGTGAGCGGCTTGTTTACCTTGAGTTCCCTTATCACTTCATTTCGCGGACGGACAGAAGGACATACGTACGACACACCAAGTTAGCGGTTTATGTAATAGAAGGATGCTCAGTACATGTGTCTGACTTGGACACTTTTTCGAAAGCACTTAATGCTGTCGAATAACTCCTTCACAGTAGAGGTGCGATGCTTGCGGTCGCTTTGTTACTAGAAGACCATGTCAATGGGGTACAGTTGCCATAAATATCCGGCGGCATAAATATATATACTAGGCGGCGGCTTGGTTATGGTAGTCCGTTGAAGGTGCTGGACCAGGGCATAGGCTTCGAGAAGGGGTAGATGCGGACCTATTCTGATAGATTCCAGGAGGGGTCACTCATGGCACTCGTACGCCACGACCTCGCCTTCTAGCAATAGGGTAAATGAAAGAATCGCACCTCTACTGTAAAAAGTGGTACGACCGCATGGATTGTTTTAACGGCGGTTCCAACCCGCACACAGCTTACGAGCGTCTTCGGACACTACATATAGGAAAGGATAAGAAAAGCATAGGCAGAAAAACAGCCTGGAGTATGGGCGATAATCTTGACAAATTTGAAAAAAATCAAAGGTTTTGTCTCAACAGACGGTGCATTCATTCAGAGATTCCAGCTCAGGTCCTGTTGAGGTTCAGGGACTCTAGAAGGCTATCAACAAAGTATCGAACATACCTAATGTATTAGGTATCTCATTCAAACATGTCCACGAATTTATTCGAATAAAATGAACAACAAAAGACGTACGAGGCTAATATTTCAATGTCCACTTAAGTAGGCCCCATTGCTCTTGATGACCCGTTCCCAGCGTTCAGGAAGCATTTGAACGCCGAGCAGCTTCTTTTCTTGAACAAGTCCACATAAAACGTTCCTAATGTCTGTTTCGGCGTTGGACCAGATGTTGTATCGCTTGCCACTGTTCCTTGTTTTCATAGACCAAAACAGTTGAAATCTACGGCTGCAGGTCGGGCGCATATGGCGGCTGAATCCGAGCCTCAATATTCTTTTCGCCAAAGTACTGCTGAATACTCTGAGCTACATGAGGTCTGGCATTGTCATGCACGATAACGGCCTTCTTGTAATTGTGTGCTTTCATCCAATTGTCAACATTATCATCGAGAAACTGACGATACTCCTTAGCAGTGACCGTCCTTTTTCAGAACAGAGTTGCCAGAAAGCTATGCCCCACGAATCCATTGCCACAGTCACCATCCGCTTGAAGCTACGTAACTCCTCATGAGCAATTTCGGGCGGTTCCTCCTCGGCGTTCATCCAAACCCGACGCCTGTGACCTTTGGGCTGGGTGTACAAACCCACCCACGTTTCATCTATGGCCAGTGTCCTTTTTAACAGTAGTTGTGTGCTGTCATCCAATTGTCAACATTATCATCGAGAAACTGACGATACTCCTCAGCAGTGACCGTCCTTTTTCAGGACAGAGTTGCCAGAAAGCTATGCCCCACGAATCCATTGCCACAGCCAGCATCCGCTTGAAGCTACGTAACTCCTCATGAGCAATTTCGGGCGGTTCCTCATCGGCGTTCATCCAAACCCGACGCCTGTGACCTCTGGGCTGGGTGTACAAACCCACCCACGTTTCATCTATGGCCAGTGTCCTTTTTAACAGTCGCTTATGACGTCCATGGCGGAGAAGATTGTTACTGTAGGCATCAATTCGGTATTGGACTTGTGCTTCTGTGAGTGTATGGGGTGTATGGGGTACCCAAACAGACATCCTTCTGACCATCTTCAATTCTTCGGACACAATTCGGCCCACGGTTGCAGTAGGGATGCCGCTCTCGCGGGCTAGCCCGACAATACTCCATTGTCTACGCTCAGCCACTCGGCGCTTGATTTCATCCACTCGATCGCTGTGTTCAGGGTGGGCATTATGGGCACCTCCTCGACCATCACTCGTGTCCGTTCTTCCTTCTTTGAACATTAGCACCCATTCTTTCACCGCACTCTTGGAGAGTGCCTTGCCACGCAACTGCTGATCTAGCTCACGATGAATTTCAGAAGCGGACTTTCCCTGTATGACGCCCCATTTGATGATTCCGCGTTGATCTTGGTCGCTTATGCTTCTTTTCAGAATTTCGATGAATACTTCTTCGGCCATGTGGACGAAAATGGGCGATCGCCTAGCTAGGGAGACTACCTTAAAATCAATATATAGTTGGGGCTCCCATCCCTCCACTTTTCCCGCCATTCCTCCATATGCCTGAACGTGTTTGAATGAGATGACCTAATATTTTATCATGCATTCGATTATATATAAATTGCATTGTATTGTTATATAAATTTTGAGCCTTTTGCAATAATTTGGAATTTACTTGTAAAATTAAATAGTATTCTTCGAATATGCTCAGTGAAATAATTTTTTACTCCTGTCCTCCTATTCAACAATGGTGTGCTATTCAGTGAGGAAGGCTTTCCTTTGAAACACTTCGATATTTTAACTAATTCGATGAAGAAGAAAAACTTTTCAGTTGGAAAAGAATCCCACTGAAGACTTCTGAGCGCTACTGTAGGTAGACTGTGACGTGGCAGTCGCGCCAGGTGGCCTTTATATCAAACCGAATGTCATAACCGTAACTAGTCCACCTACTTGCCCTCA
This sequence comes from Teladorsagia circumcincta, assembly GCA_002352805.1. Taxonomy (NCBI): domain Eukaryota; kingdom Metazoa; phylum Nematoda; class Chromadorea; order Rhabditida; family Trichostrongylidae; genus Teladorsagia; species Teladorsagia circumcincta. The sequence continues at coordinate 135,762 of KZ345280.1, forward strand.
TAGGCAATTTTCCAGAGAGAACAAGTTTTTTGTCGCGGATCAGTTCGTCTAACTTGCTGACGCTGTATATCCTCCCAACTTTGACCGCTCTTTACTTGCTTGGAAGTCACGTAGCAGTTTGCGTCTTTATATTAGGTCCTTTAGAAAGTTCTGTCGTTGATCGACCCCAAATTTTGGATGTATGTATGTCGCGTTGAACGAAATCTCTCAAGTTGGAGTAAAAGTTATTTGAAAGCGCTAACTTTAGCTATTAGATGCCACTTTAGTGTGCACATTTGTTCATAAGGCTGGAGCTCTGGAGGTGTCCCACTGAGAGAAGGTCGCTCTAGCATCTGTTGGGTTTTGCAGCATTTCTGTTTGAGGGAGCTATCGAGGACCTCGGAAATGTATCAATTTATGACCAGAGGTATGCTGAGTGAAATGCTAGCACCATCGCTCCGTAGCCCAGCCGGTCCCACTTGTGCAGGGTTGGTTTTCTAATGTGGTCCGATCCTGACAGGGATGGCTCAGTTCCTCCGTAACGAGGGATGCTGGGCTCATATCTTGTATTTTCTGGAGAATTTTGGCGTTTCATTAGCACTGATATTTTACTGACATCCACATGATACGGAAGAAAATGGCCAGCCGCTGAACTTATGAAAGTTGCCATAACCCTCTTTCACCACAGTTCACGTTTTGCAAAATTTGTAGAGCATGGTCGTGGTCGATCTATCATGTTGGCAAGATTGAAATGTCGTTTTCGTTTGTGCCTTTGTTTCTCAGCTTAAACACAATCTCCTAGGATGAGAGACATCAATCAAGAGAGCGATTCAGTTCGCATTTGCCGAATCTTATGATTAGGTAGGCGTCAGTGAGTGGATGTTCTTTGAGTCCAAACTTTTGCACGGAAATAACTGAACATCGTCTGAGTATACACTGAAGCAAGCAGAAACGGCCAACGGATCTCACTCATTGTGTACAAAACATAGAGCAGCAACAACTAGTCTCCTATGCACTTCCAGCTATGGTTTCAGCTTTTCCAAGACTAAAGCAGAGGATCTGAAGAAGAAGATTGTGGATTTTGACCTCTAGCTCTAGACGACGGAGAAATAAGGAAAACCACGACTTGAGTCCTGGACAGTCGCACAAAACTTCTGTGGAGATCCAGTCGTGTCAACGGAGAAATTTGAAAGCTTCCACATGCGACTGTCTAAGCAACACCGCCAGCAGAAGTCAACTGGAAGAGTCATTCATTGGGAGGGATAGAGTAGCGTCTTATAGAGCTGGCTTTTGGCCACTAATCTTGGCCTTCGGACGAATCACTTTGGCAGCGCGATTCCGTGCTCATGGCACAATTGCAAGTGAACTGCGCCGCGTGTGAAGGAATGCTGCCTGCATTTTGATTGTTTTTACTTGCCCAATCCGTTTAATCATCACATTCCTTTGCTTGAATTGGTGCGTATGTCTTTGTTTGTATTAGTGCATGCGCGGTTGCAATTGCGTTTCTTGATGGCGCGAGCCAGCTGCTTCAGTCGGAACTTTCTGCTAGTCAGTGGTACGTCCAATATCGACCACCTCTCGCATCATACCCAAGGCTCTCGCATTCACTGCATTAGTTTTTGAACAACTGCTCTGAAATATGTTTTATGCGGATCGGATCTAGGCGGAGCGCATCGTTAATAGCTTTACCTGGTTCCGTCGCTTTCACCCACTCGAAAGTAGAAAAAAATCATGCCAACTTGCACAACGAGTATATCGCAGTCAAAGCTTTGAAAAAAATGTAAGAGAATGCTCTAGAACAGAGATGAGCTAAGCGTGGATAGAGAAGGAGAATGTCTTTGAAATACTGTTCATACCAATTGCTGTTTCCCTGTTTCTCAAGGAAAACTAAGAATCCAAAAGGGTCAGAAAACAGTAGAACTTTTTGAAAGACCTAATTTTTCAGCAGCACCTTCAGCACTAGCAATTTTATCGAACTATTTATGCGTCTCCTCGAGGTTCCATGGAAGGCTAAAAGACTTCCCTCGTCATAAGAATCTCGGATCTGTTTTAATATTATGCACTGTAGTGGTGGTACCGTCGTACTAGACCGCGTATCTACCCGACGGTTGTAGTTGCCGAGTTCATTGAGAAACGTGATGTGGAAAAGGACTGCAATGAGGATATTAATGTCTATCGCCTCTCGAAGACGGTGACCATACGGAATGTGAGTTGTTGATTTTATCATGGAAATAATCGCCGCGCGGTAAATTGACGTAAGTATTAGGATGCATTAAGGGCTTGTGACCATTTCTTGAATCTCTTGCTCTACTTTCTTGAGGGGCTTTCAAATCAGTCTACGAGGGCTATAAGCAGCCCTACTTGTAGTCGATTATGGTTGAAGAACGCCGGATTCGTTGCTCTCTTCAAGTTTAGCATGAGGAAGAAGAAATCCATCTTCGCCTCTCTCATCGTCTTGTACTGGAAAATAACGTTGCAACCGCCCTATAATACAACTTTGTGTAGCTTGTCTTACGGCGTTCTATTTGAGAGGTGATAGTTATTAATTGCTTCATCAACGATTTTCTTATCTTCTATCATCATTTTAAGTGAGCTGGGCATCCACAGCTTCATTAGCGACCACCGCGGATCCACAATTCATGTGAATGGGAGGTTTCGCTGAGTTCCTACTCACACGTCTCCAAAATATGATGGAAAAATAGCGATTTCTCAAATTAAGTCAATCGCTGACCATGAAAGGACTTTAGGCAATTGAGACGTGCTTTTCTATGCGCATCTTCAGACGGTGCGTTCCGTATCTGCTAAGCTATCCTCTGAAAGGAGTTACGGAGGGTTTTATTTTTACCGTTACGTTTCAGTGCTTTGCCTGCAATCACATGTAGGTTCCGCTATGAACTTCATAAAGTTCCAGCTTTCTGAGCTTCACTGGAGCGGCGGGTATAGCTCTTGCTTTGAGCAGAGGGTTGCGGGTTCAGTTCCTACCAAAATCTGATGCTTTGCGTTTTTAAACCTGGCTGAAAACCTTTTTGAAAAGCTATCACATCAACGGACAGCTGAAGCTGCATCTAGGGAGAGTTTGCAAGCGGATACTTTCAAGTTTGAGCATTGCTTGCCAATGAGTGAACATGGTGCACATGGTGCAGGTTCTAGGCTTTTCCGTGGCAAGTGGGTACGACTTCGTGTTCAGGGGACCAAACTACCCATAGAACGGGTTTCTAACCAAACCTAAGGTTTTCACCTAGCTGAAAAAACGCGGAGCAATCACAAGCTTACCGCTGCCCAAACAGCAACTTCAGAATTGACCAGCCATCGACGGCGGGGGGAACAGGAAGGGGTAGTTATTGAAAATGATGCCTCCTAGATCCTAGAAAGACCAGACACTATTTTAAAAATTCTGGAGCGTGTTTAAAAGGTTGATTGAATCCCATTTCGAGGGTTCTATATTAGGTTGACGGATAATTGATCAAGTGACTGGCTGTGTTTTCGACGTCAGGTCAAACTTTCAGATTCTGCCAAAAGTTTCCCTAACTGGGAAGTCCGACTTCATTATCCTACTATAATAATCGGCTAAGCGGTTGT
>KZ345281.1:0-18819 GCA_002352805.1 Teladorsagia circumcincta
ATCGTCTCAGTGTAACACAATCACATAGTACGTCGGAGCAGAGTAGAACTGGTACTTGAAGAGTTAAAGCATCGTTCATTCCGGAATAGATATATCTCATGCGATAAAAATAAGACTGAATACTCAGTTATCAAAATAAAACAGAGCATATACAGTCCATATCCCACAGCCAGGGTAGGCGTGTAAGCGGAAGTGACGTGGCTGCTGCCGCACTTGATAGAAGTTGCGTGGATCAGTTTTGCCAGCATTCTTCGCTGATATCCAGCAATAAGTGTTGGAAGCAGCTTATCTACGCAACTTCTATCAAGTGCGGCAGCAGCCACGTCACTCCCGCTTACACGCCTACCCTAGCTTCGCAATATGGACTGTACATCAAAAGTTCCTGGTGTATAAAATTAAAAGTTGACAGAGGCAACCTCATGTTACCGTAACTTTTGCCCACACTGTAATGTCCAAGAGAAAGCAAAATCTTCACCGATCTCCTTATACCTCATGTCTTCAACCCCAGGCAGAAAACCAGCAACTTATCGACATGACTGCTAACCCACTTATTCACCTTCCGGAGTGTCATAACCGACCTCTCCCTGATCGTCTAGAAAAATACCGCGCTTCAAGGTTACCATGACGTCAGTAGTCATTGTAACATGTCATGATGTCAAAAAGAGCGCAAAACACTTTGCGCCGCGAAAAGACTCGCGCTTCCGTAGGCTTTCAATCTTCTTGTCAAGTCAGGCCCGTGTGGCCGATTCCAACTTCCCCCCCCCCCCTTGCCCTTCCTACTTGGATTCATGCTCGGACCAGCTCTCGACGAGCACATTATGGTTTTCTCCTCTCGTCAGATCTAGGTGATCCATTTTATCGTTTATGTGTTACAACTCCACTTAGATGAAGTACTTGTTTTATCGTATCTTCGAAGTGTCGAGATTTGGTCACAAATTCATTATTCATGAATTGCCAAGTCAATGCCAGTGTTGTTACCGATCGTTTGGTTTGAACACGGGATTCGGAAAGTAGGCATGGAAGCCAAACCCCCTTTTGTGTCGTGGCGTAGTTTCTTAGCCACTTCGCGCACATCACTATTCAAGACAACACCATAAATTTGAGAACCAACGCATACACATACAATAATGCCAATAGCCGTAATGAAAATGTGATTTATTGCCTCATTCGTTCAGAATGTGGGCGCCAATACGTTGGCCTAACTATTACTATGAAGTCTGAAGAAAGAGTGAAGGATTTTGTGTGTACAATGCCAAAGAATGCAATATATAAGTACGTTTACAAACACTTCTATGATAGATGCAAAAAATCTTGTTTCGTAACTGTGCTTAACAATTTGCCAGAAAATACTATTTTACAGAACAAAGAGGCGTGAATATCAGTACAGGTCTTTTCATTTGGAAATAATGATTGCATTGGAACATACGGCAACAAATTCCTTTTGCATTAAACCTGGACACTCAACTTTCCCACCTAAAAATCTCAATAATCGGAAAGAAAAGCTAAGAGAAATAGAGCAAATTAGAGAAAACCCCTCCCCGTCCCACTATATATAATTCGCTATAGTATAGTATATACAGGGGTGGCCAAAAAAAAGAGACACATCGCTCATACCTTACATCACCAAACTTTTCTTCCCCCAGGGTGCCGCTGTTGATGCGAGTTTTACGGCTTAGTATTCCTTAGATGACCCTTCACAAGCACACGAAAGCTCTCCTCCACTGCTCTCACCGTCTTCGAGATATGACGTCATCTGTCGTCGCCGTCGAGCTGAAGGAGGACTTCACTGAACGCTCCATTCCGAAGCAGTGACAGAATTTCTTCGATCGGTTAACTGATGAATATTTTCCTAGAAACTGTACCTTCAACAGTGCAAGACGCCTTTCCAGCCAGGGCTCTTGATAGCCTCATAATGGACCATGATCCGTCAAGGACCACGATGAGCTCGAACCGCGCACAAGGTTTTCAAGGTAAATTCTTCTGATGTCGTCGGTTTAGAAGGCTATAGTGACGTTTGCTGGCAGTACGGGGTATGCTGTTCAGTCCTCAGTTGGGAGCATTCCGTTTGAATTCAGCAAAGTGTCATTAGTGCCGTTTCGAGCCAGAGGTAGACTGTCTCTTTTTTTTGGTCACCCCTGTATATATATACGCTGTGTGTGTGCGTCCGTTTGTCACGAGATTCATAGCTCGCTTCGCTGCGGCCATGAAGCGCTGTATGTTTAGTATGGTGTAAGGGATGGGGTGGGAACATATATGGTTGGGGACAAAATTGCTAACAGCTGATAAGGGCTGATGAGAGGCGCTGAATCTCAAATTTCACGAAATTCATACCGGGTATCCCAACAGCAGTGAGGCGATGGTTTCAACAAGTGATGGCATGGTGGGACGAGAACATATTTGAAGAGGGCCAAGATTGATTGCAGTCAAGAAGAGCAGATGAGAACGAGCGAGGACGGAGATACCACTGGAAACTAGGTTTAGGATAGGCACGATTCATTCTATTTTGATTGCCTAACCAGCACCCAACTTCATTTGACCAATATCCTCTCCTAGGCTGTTTAAAATGTATAAATGATGTTTGTAGAAGGACGATAATGGGCAGTGGTCATTTCTATTTCAGCATCCAAATACTATTCTACCGGTAAATTGCACTGACATTCGACACATGATGGATGTTTACAGATCTATTGAGACCATGGGGAATGGTTATTTCAGCATTGTTATTTAATATTTACGCATAAGTCCACTCTGCGCTCGCAGCAACAGTGTGGTTGTCTTTTGTATATGCAAGTTTAGTTCGGAATGTCGCGCGCATCGCACGGCAGGCTTTAATCAACCTTGAAACAAAAGGTAATATATTTCACGAGGCATAGTACTATTGTATGTATATGTTGGTCATATAAACGAATGTTACACAGCAAATGCTCCATAGTTTCTCAAGTTGCCTAAGCCTACCATTTGATGCGCGCAACAGCGTGCGGAGCTAAACTGGTAATTTCAACTTCTCTCCACCGAATTGATAAACGATGAGGGCTCCTTTCACAACCTTTATTGTTGACTTTTGTTGCTCTAGCAGCTTCTTCAGACCTATAAAGATATAAGCGAATTACAACCACAGAAATCAGTCAAACTAGGATTGGCAATCACAAATGGTGACAATGAAATGATGGTCTTCTTACCATCAGCACAGTCGCTAGCAACGAAAAACACTTAGAGTGAGTAGTACATGCTTTAACACAGTACTTGCTTTTATACAGTTCATGAGTCTTATTGCCTCCATGAGTTTTTTCCCGTTGTTCTTTCTGGAGAGAGCCGTTTGATAACGAGGGCTTCAAACAATTCTCTTTTCGAAGTGACATCTTTCAAGCGAAAGAATTACTGGCTTTCATGGTAGGAGGCGGTTCTTGTCTGTGCTGAAGGGTTCGAGTCAAAAAAACACTGTTCGAATATAACGGAGGATTCCTCAACGCTGGCACATCGATGTGATATCCTCTTTTACATACAGGTATTGCTAAAAGAAAGAGACGCTCCGCTCCTCACTCATATGAGCAAGCTTCAGCTCGCACAGGCTGCTGCGGTACATCGAACTCTTTCGGCGAAACATTCCTGTAGTGTTCCTATATATGCAGATGCGAGCCCCTGTTCACCCCTCATCGTCTTAGGAATATAATATCATCTGCAATCGCCATCAAGTTCGATAATCTTCCGTAACGGCTCCAGCCTTAAGCAGCTATGCGATTATTTCAATCGGTTTGCTGACGGATATCTTTCAAGAAACGTAGCGCCGAATATGCAAGGTCCTTTGGGACCACTGAGCCATATAAGGCTGTAATGGTCCACGATCCGTCGAGGACAACGTTGATCTCGAGCGATTCGAAAGTTCCCAATGAATACTTTTCTGATGTCGTCGGTAAAGAAAGCAGCTACAAGACATTTCTCGATAGATTGGTATGTGGTCTTCAACATTCCTCGGGAGTATTTGATTCAAATCCAGCAAAATCCGAGTAGTGCTGCTTTAACGTTGAGTGAAGTGTCTCTTTTTGACCACACCTGCTTGATATTATTACCTGTAGTAATACTCCAGCAGCAAAGAAGGGCCACCATGATTGTTGCACACACGTTGTGTAGCTGTCGTCTTCCACTATTTTAAAGATACTCCACTTTTGCTGATTACTGAGTGCAACCTCTCGTCTTCGTCGTGATACACATCACGCTTCCACATATATGTAGTGGATGAGCACTGTGAGAGTCTTGGTGCCATGGTTTGACGGAACCTTTGTATTCAGGAACGGAAGAAAGATATATGGACACTCCACCGTGAAGCCTACAATTGGATCACGCGAGTTAAGGTTTTGAAACATCGTGTGCATTGCTGTGGTAGAGCCGATAAGAAATACATCGTCTGTGTATCGCTTGTAAAACGCAATTACGGTTATCAAGGATCTATTTCCAATGCGATCTAAGTACAACATGCCCAGTAGAAGCGCAATCCTTTGCTAGTTCCATGACTAAGCCACGTTTCTGAAAAGAATCCTCTTCCTGTAACTTCTACAAAATGGCAATCAATGGGTGCACGTTTGCTTAACAACATATGATGCTTTCAAGCTTCCCATTGTGATTGCTTCCTTATTTGCATATTAACCGATAATGCTTTTAAGTATTCAATCGCTGGTCCCTTATTTAACTTATTAGCGAGCGATCTTCTTAACGTGCAAATGCTGTCATATGAGATGAAATAGCGCTGAAAAGAAGAGAATCTGTATATTGTCGGCTGTATATAAGTCGCACCTGAGCCCACAATTTCAATCTCCTACAAAGCCTTAAAAGTGTTATCCTTCCTCTACCGTTCTGAAAACTTCCATCGAATGGGAAGACATTACTCATCAAGGTACAGCGAGAGGTTGACGTAGGTCGTCTTCCAAAAGGCCGCCACTATTACTAACGTTTGTGTGTAGAGAGAGTGCGTCAGAGCTCGCAATGCACCCATCATCAGTTATCTCGCAACGACCAACAAGAGAAGGATGGTAGGTCGAAGTGGTCATTTAGAATGAGATGCATATCATCTGACGATGACATCTTTAAACTTTGACCTCAAATCTGCATTCTGTATCGGCCGAGCTATTCTATGTGCAAAGTTACAAAGCTTGTTGTGATACATAGCAGACTCAGTTTTAGCAGGACTATGACACGCCCGCACAGGTAGGATGTGGACCGGTGGCGTAGTAGGTACTATGCTAATCTCGTATCCGCAAGAACACGTTTTTGGGTCTTCGGTGTAGTGCATACTTGTACTTGAAGCAACCGTGAATATGCTAAGTAGCGTCTGGCACGTCGGGCGTCTTCTATTCCTAATTATTTCAGCAAGGGGGACAACGAAATCATTTCCTCTATTTTCTGGAATGTCTTATCACGTTCGCCTTCCCAACACCACCTTGTTTTAGATGATGGCAGCTGGAAGAAGGACGATGCAATTGTTGAAAAATTTAGACCGAATTTCCTGTAGAATAAAGCCATCCCCAGGGAGCATTGTAAATCCAACATTCTTGAGAGATGTGTTATTCCATACTGCCTCAGTCAGCTTGCCTATGTGGAGATCTACGTGTCCTGAGAAGGAAACACTCGCTTGGAGTAGTACGCACTTATTTGCTTTCAGGCGTAGCCCTGCTCTTCTCATTCTGTCATATATTTTCCGCAACAGTTTTAGATGGCGTGTATCTGTACATATCATCACGTCCTCTATATAAAAGAATACTACCTCACCCAGTAATTCCTTGACCACTGTATCCATTAATCTTCGAAAGACCGCAGAATATGCTGGCAAGGAGAGGTCTTTCAAGGGGGAGGGGGAAGGGCCCGTTCTCTCAAAATGTTTTTTTTTTGCTTTATATAGAGGGATGTGCATGGAGTACAGAACTATGGACAGTTTTCGCTCAATGACCCTCCGAATCCCGGAAAAAGAGTGAGAAAGTGGTCCTTGGTTCGATTCCCTGTAGTGACAAAATTTTCGCATTGTGATTCGACGCCACAAACTTGGCGCCAAATGACGGAAACACTAGAAACCGATTTCATATTTAACTAGGCCTACAGGGAAGAAACCCTCACAAGTAGGCACACCGAAAGCTGATGGGAGAATGTTGTGACGCGAAACGGCACTGACGTGCCGTCGAACAGCGTAATAGGTGATAGTCGTCCAAAATGATGTTGGGCTAGAAATGAATGTCATATTCGTAATCAGAGTGTCTTATAATCCTTGTTCTCGAAGTTTCAAAGAATGTAAGATTTCGACTTAACTTCGAAAATTTGCCCATGAGTAAGCAAACTCTGTAGCCCATTACGCCCCACGGCTGACTTCTTGAAAATGACTTCTTCTAGATCCCAGTTTTTTGCGCGGAGCTCGCCTTCGAGCAGCAGAAAATATTTGGTTGTCCGAAGAGTTTCTGCCGTTTTTGGTAGCTCACCTTCAAATGCTTCATTCCTGGGTAAGTTTTGAGAAACTGCCAACATTTAAGGTATCACTAGAAAGCACTTTTCTCGCTCTATCTGAGCCTACTGTTTATTTTTAAACTAGGAGCGATTCCGTCTTTTTTTGAAATTTTTAATACGACATACACAGCAGGCTATTTTGCACAAGTTTTTTGTTTCTTCTCTAACTTGCTCGAAAATGTGCGGAAGCAAGTAGCGATTTAAGCTGTGCATTTGGTCGGGAATCCGCAAAAAATGTGCTAGACAGTCGTGATTCAAAATGTCTTTCTCGCGATGTTGAGAGCTTTGAAGGAGATTAGGGTGAAGGTTGACAGAGATTAACTAATTCTAGTTCTGAACAAACCAAATATGCATGAAGCTGTTTAGCAGACCTATTCTGAATTAGGCCCAATACACATGCGGATCCCGGACACTGAGGTGAGGGTAAATTTTTTGTAGAAGTCCGTAGGTGGGTGCCGCCGACGCTTTACCTCACTGTTGCGCAGCCTCATTTCACACTTCCAGCTGTGCCCTAGTTTGACTACCTGAGCCACGAGGCTGTGCTGCTAACCCTTTACGCAGTGCACCTCTTGTCTATTGACTGTCACTTTTCCAGCCATCGTTAAAATCTTCAAAAGATTAAGCATTGAAACCCAACACGATGGTGAAACGACGTTTGCCAAGTTCTTCGCCTATAGAACTCTAGCACTTTCAAATGCCGTCTCACTTAAAATCGCATCTTGTAGGGAAAGATATTGAGAATGTGACAATTTTTATCCCGACCGAAAGTGCTTTGTTTGAACCGAGATAAATACTCTTGAAGTTGAGGGTCAAAATCGGCAGAAACTTTTCGGACAACCCAATAGTTCAAGAGCTACTCATGTCTAGTGCAAATTCTCTAAGTTGGGTCAACGTGCGATTTTTCTCGATTTTTCGTCTAGGTTAACCAGTGCTCTGGTTATGGCATTGGCAATATGGCATTGTTTTTGGGGCCGCCGCTATCTAACGCCATTTCAACGTTCCAATTTTTTACCTGCTTCCGGTCAAAACTTACTTTATCGGGGTTATTGATGGTTCTGATCTCAAATACGACATCCATTTTGGCGGTAGCGCAATTTGGAGCCAATCTGGTAGAGCCAGCAACAATTGCGAAGAGCCTCCTACCTCAAGGATCTGAATCACCAGCCCCGCCCAAGCATACTAATTGAAAACCACGCTCTTCAGCACATAGCATGACATCACTGCACGATTTTTAATTTCGACCTAACTTCACCTTGTTTTCGAACACAGCTAATAGAAACTATTTGCTATGCTACTAGTTCACGCCACGAATCAAACACAACACGTTCACGCCACATTTACGACAAAATCACTTTCATTCCTTTTTTGGCATGCGGAGGGCCATTTAGCTAAAATGGACCATGGTTCTGTACTCCAAGCACATCCCTCTATATCATGCAAAAAAATCTTTCGAGAAAGCGCCGGCACTGCACTTCTGAAAGAGCTCCCTCGTAAGACCAAACGGATTACTCCAAATCGGCATGAGCCCTCTGACGTTGCGAAAGCTGATTTATGTCTAGCGGTATCTGCCAGTAACCGCTGTTTATATCCAGCGTTGAGAAGTACTATTTCTCGCCAGCAAAACTTACCAAGATCTGGTCTTCCGTTGGTATTGGGTACGCGACTTGTTTTGCATCTATTGACTTCGTTATAATTAACACATAGTCTAATGCTACCGTCTTTTTCTCAGCCAATACAATAGAGAATGGTGAAACTCCAGTTGGAGGAGGCCACTCCATTGTGCTCTCCAATTCTCAAGATAAGAATGAGAGCGCTGTTGTCGCGTAATTGATCATTTAAAGTGTACTTCTGATCAGTACTGGTGTAGTGTGGGAGTAATCCACAGGTGCTTTCACATTTTGGCCGGTGGTTGTCTATGGAAACGATCCTGAACGAGAAAAATAAGGAGTCTTGCCTTGGTTTAAGGGTGGAGGAGCACCAGGGTGGATGAAGAGGTGTCAAAAATTGGGCAGGGTGTGCAATATAGGACACCAACCGGTCCTTATCAAAAGTGCGCTTCAAATGAGCCGTCCAAATATTATCTTTTTATACTTAGTCTTAGAGAGCTCAAAGGAGTGCTCGCTAGGACTGAGGATAAGACCCTGAGGAGTGGCTCCCTCCAACTGGATTTTCACCGATGGAATGTCAAGTGCAGATGGCTCTTTTGATCGGTTGGTTTCTATTCTTCACTAGGTTGTTCTGACCTAGATATTCACATACAGCAAACTCGTCACATAGCTTAGGAGACAACACGTCACGTTGCTCAGGAGACCTATAAGAGCTACCTCAATGCTGTTCTCTTTTCGATGTTGCTGTAGTTGCTCTCGAAGTAGCTTTTGATAGTCGTCGATGTTTATCTTGAAGCTTTCTTGATCCAGCATGGTGCGTAATTTCCGTATTGTAAATCGTTTTTCGGTTCGCAATTCTCCGAGTTTTCCTCCTTTCTCTAGAACGATGAGTTCGTGTTCTTGATTTTGTGAAAGTATAGTGATTTTCTTGCTCCATTCCTTGCATGTTCCACTATTTACTCCTTGTTTCCTTGACACATCACGCTTTCTGTGGTATGCAACGGAACTTCGCATATTGCAGTGATAGACCGCACGCAGAGCGGGAGAATTGCTTCCCCGTCCGCTGCCTAAGTTGAATTTGGAAGAGCATGCTTTGTAGTAACTTTGTGCTCTTTTTAGGCGTGCGTTTGCGATTACCTGTATTGAGAGCGCATTCAGCGCATTGTTCCCAACAGGATTTCATTCTCTTCCAATCCGATATGTGGAAAAGCAATATTGCTGGAAATGCCGCTTTCTAGTAGTTGGACACAGCGTAAACTGTTTCTATATGGCTATTAACTTTCCTTCTTATCGTTTCTTTGTCAAAACCTCTATGGCACGCGTTCATCTCTATGGCACGCGTTCGCTAGTACTTGTAATGGTATGATGGTTACCATCGAAGAATCTATCATAGCTTGATCCCTGCTGTTGAAAGTGCACCACTATGTGCTAGTTTTTCTTCTAATGTCCTCATGGATTGAGTCCCTTTGATCATAGTTGTAAGTGGCTTTCTCTGTTTGACGGTTGCCTTTTCTCCACTGCCACAAATTACTTGACTTACTTCAGGCTCTTTCAAAGGGCATTACCAGGCTGTGTGGCCATACCTATTACAGTTGTAACATATTCAAGAATGATCACTATTTCTGCGACAGTCATGTCTTTCACTTGAGTTTGGAGAATGTGTTGTTCTCAAAAGTTGTGTTCGTTCTGGCACGAAGGTAGCGTTCCTTGTGCTTGCCTTACGTCCCTTTTCAACAAAGTTTTGGTGCTCTTCAGCAAAGTTATCTTTCCATTCATCCTCACTTGGTCTCATCCTCCAGTTTTTACGGGGTCTTACAATATACAGCGTCACGCGCTTACGTTTGATCGCGTTAGCTTGCTTGATGCTTATGGGTGACTCTTCAATATAAAGACAAAAGATGGTCTAAGTTTGGCGGCCTTCTTTGTTAGAGGTTTTTTGACGTCCAACGACAAAACGTCAGTGGGCCGCAGGTAGCTCATGGCGATGTCGTCCCATGTCTTCTGAAGCGCTGACTTCAGAGCATCCATCGAGCAGTAGAAGTCTTCTGCGGCCTCTAAAACCCCCACATGAAGAGTGCATTGACTCAAGAGCTTGGTAGGACAATGTCATAATTACTCTTGCTTTAATGACCGGGAATGTGCGCGTCCAGAAAGACTTCGATCAATTTGAAAAAGTATTAGGAGGCCCAATTTCATTGGAGGGCAAGCGGTCGCTGTACAGAATGCTCATGGATCCGGATACACACCGTATCCCTACCTCATCTTTTTTAAAGCCTTCGAATTAATTTCAAAATTTTCTGAAGATAAGATGAGCACCAACGACGTGTCATTATCGGATGTGAGTCTCTCCCAAACCATCACACTTTCGGGCGAGTCTATTGCAATGCAAAAAAACATTTCGGCTCGCTTTTCATCAACAAGTGCCTCAGATTTGACGGTCGCTAAGAAGTTTCGTGTCCAATGTCCATCTGAGATGCGGCGCACCTCAATCTCGCTCAGAAACAATTTGCTTTTTACCAGCCGACTTTATTCGGATTGCTCCAATAAAAATGGGCATAGATGTGTAGCTTGGGATTGCTTCTCATAATTTTCTGAAAGGATTGACGGCAGATCCTGAGATGAAAAGCGATCTGACTCACGCTGACTCTATCGTTGTGAGTGATCCTCTTTGCCTTACTTCTCTGTGCGCACCATCCCCGACCTTACGCTTTGTGCAATCTCAGAGATGTGTACTCTATCTGTGAGAGCAGCGAAGATATTTTGAAGGGTAGGTACACGGTTGAGTCGCTTACACTGTGACCAAAAGTCCTCTTCACTTACAACTCGATAGACGGAGCAGTCCCGCAAAGGCGCTTCGGTTATGGCACGGTAAAGTGACTGTGGCATAGCTGCGATTTCACCACCTTTATCACAAACGGATATGTGCATGAATCTCAGCTCGCGCAGCTCTCTCAAACCTTGCCATTGATCGTGCGCTAAGATTTTGTTCCAGTGCTTTGTAATGATTCCAAACGGCAAGAATATTAGTGACAAACTTCCAAACTTAAGTTCGAGCTTTTGTGATGGATGAAGTCTCGATGGAATGTTCCAGAAAGCGGTGTCCATAGAGAAGATCTCTGATTACGGTGTGTGATTTGCGTTTCCTCACGACGCCTGTGCTAAGGCGCAGTAAGTTTTAACCTCTGAAGTTCTCCAATTGCTTCATTCTGAATGGATCTACGCCGAGCACCAGTTCCTGCGGTTTCTTTCATGAGTCAAATTGAACGATTTCTGCTCGAACCTCTACCTTCGATGTACTGTAGATATATTTATGACCGCTTCATCACTACGTGGAAACAGTCCGGGATGGGTGAGCGTTCCCGACTAATGACTGAACAATCACAGTACATCAAACTCACTCGCGAAGCACCCCATAGCTCTGAAACATTTTGAGTCACGCTACGTCGGCTCATCCAGTCGCTGTTAAACGTGGTAGTGTTGGACATCTGTTCAGAAATGCGACCGCGGTGAGCACTGGGGATCTTGAAAGACGTGAATCACGACAATTACACTGGTGTACAGAACATAGGGACGAAATTGATTAGGTGACATAACTTTTCAACAACTCAATGGAACTGAATGAAAGTTTGCGAGCATGATGCTAAAGGTCTTCCAATCATGCACTATGTACTGGATCTTTTACATCGCGCGGTACGCTCGAATCTGGAGCCAAAAGGGACCGGTTGTGGAATATAGCGATGTTCTTGGTTACAGCAAGTCTTGGAGAAAACACTAGCACGACTTCACGCGAGGAAGAATCACTGGGCAACTGGAAGAGGGACGATATGTCCAGAAGGGTGGTGTTGCTCACAGCATTGTTCTGCGCGCATGGGGACGATAGGGACCACAGCCGCTGCTGCCCATAGAGTAGGAGATGGTGAATCACGGACACCCGCAACAGCAGGCGATTGCTACGCTTGGCAACATTTGAGGATGAACCCACTTCACTCGCAGGCTGCAGTTGCAAAATCAATTATCGGGACTGTAATGCATGTAATCCAGGCTTAAGCAGTGGCGGAGTGACCGCATACGTATGGCCTCTTTGCACTACCAAGAGAACTTGGTGTATCTCTGAAACCCGTGTGTCGGCGAGAAGATTTGCCAGGGACCGAGACATTGGGAATGGACCACCATTTTGGAGGAGCGCGTGCTCTTTTCTGATTAGAGCGAATTGAGTGTGGGTTGTGATGTTAGACTTAACAACATATGGCGAGAACAAAAACATGCAATGCCTCCAGGACCATCGTTAAACATGATTGTTTTGACAGTCCATTCGATTTAGTGTGGGGAGGCTTGAATTTGAAGTGGCGTACCGACCTCCTAGCTCGTGTCGCAGGATGCTTTCTGATCGACGTTGTTGTGGCGCTGTACTCCTTACTTATGTGCATCTTTCCAAGGGTACCCTTGATCTTAGCTTAAACCGTATGGAGGGCAAGAATCGAGAGCATCGACCATCCCGGGTAAAACACTCTTGGAAAGCGAGGACTTCCAGCGACTGGTGAAGTCTGCCCGCTTTCCCTGGTCAAATTCTATGGCGCGCGTGTGGCGTGGATTCAGTAGAGCCATTGTAACGCATCCCCATGCGCTAATAACTGCCCAGCAATTGTCAATTGCGTCTTCAAGGAATGGATCGCTTCTCCACAAGAACTCTCAACCAACTTTGTGGCGAGCACTGGAGCACATGGCAGAGCATGCTCTGTAGTCCGAAGTGTTCATACACCCCAACAAGAATCAGCTCCTCTCTGTTGAATGTCTGCCATGAGCTGGAGTAGCCTCACCCATCGACCCTTCCGACAAGGTACTTGAAGAAAAATGTCTTTATATAATCTTCCCGTTGCGTTTCTCTACTAGTAACTCTCTGCTCTGTGTCGCAACATTTACTTCCATGTATGTGCTAAATTTGGTCAACCTAGGTTAGCTAACAACCAGATATCATGTGAATGTTACTTCCGTCCCTAAGTTTTGCACATCACTGTAGTAAGTAGGGACTTCAAAGGCCATGCGGTACAATGTCTTCATATCTCTCTAGAGGAGTACCGCATCGAAACAAGTAGCTCTTATATCTCCAGTTTATATCTGACGAAGTGAGCATTGCTACTCAACGAAGTACCAGATGAGCACAGCTGCATAACGATGTTCAGTTGACTAATATTCGCAACGAAAACATAAGACGGCGAATGGAGCGAGACAGGCTCTATGATAAGCAGTGTAGGACAGACGGCTGCGTTAATTGCCAATACGGTAAAATAGAAGATCGTGCCTCTAGGAGAGCAATTTACCAAATCGAATGCCAGGCTTGTAAGTCAACCTATGTGGGAGAAACGAGAAGGGTTTTGGTTATTCGTCTCAAAAATTATCCGGCTAACCTGAGACGCGGCACTCGTTCAGCAGCTCTTGGGATGCATAAGATTGAGAAGCACAGTGGCGTTGATTTCAAAATAAAGTGTACGGTGTTGACGCATGAGCATGGAAATTGTTGCTGAAAAAGCCCTGAAGTATTGTTGTTTCCCGCAAGAAATTGAAGGATGAACGGCTGAGATGAACGGCTCCAAGAGCATGTGATCTTAACATATGATCCGTTTATAGCACACTGCTAGTTGTAGAATGAAGCGTGCGCACCTAAACATTACTGGAACCAAAATCATTTTGTTGTGTCGTATTTCTTACTGACCGACGCTTTCGTGTGGTAGCGGGATTCCATAAATGGTGCATAAATGATGGAACCATGTGTGAGTTCAAGATCCATTTCGCTTATTTTCTCGGTGGGACTCCCGATGGGACGTCGAAAGTGCGTGAGAAAGTAAAGCGTTTGACGAAATAGATTGTGAATCTTGACCTTGGACCACGTTTGGGCCTCAGAAGACGACGATTTTGTTGAAACGTTAGCCATTCGAATAAATGTTCAATCTAGCAACCTCGAACGACGGGAAACAAAAGACACGAATCCCGGAAATACTCCACGATTTATTGCCAGCAAACGGTCAAATCCGCGTCCTGTACATCTCAGCCACCCTGCATAAGCCTGGCATTGTAGCCATCAATAGTTTCGCCTTTTTCTCAATACTGAACCATCGTAAGAACACTGTTATGAGGTGATTCGAGACTCGATTCTTTATGATGCCAAATCTGCATTCTGAGCTGCGTTTCAAAATTGCGTACCGCAAACAATGTGCGAACAGTGTAAAGTGTAGAATTAGGGTCATAAAGCCGTTGAATGGCTCTATGTACCGAGCAAGTCGTTCAATGAAGAATCTTCCGATCACCTTTCCAAATTCTTCTTCCGGCTTCCTCTCTGAGTTTTCGTTCTGCACAGTTCTTCTTCTTCTTATTCTTTAGCGTCTGTCCCGCTTGAAGACGGGGTCAACTTTTCTCATATGTTGACGCCACTTTTCCCGATTAACGTTCGACCGGGGTGGATGTTGACCGATTTGAAGTCTTCGTGCAACGTATCAAGCCACTGCTGCTTCGGGCGCCCCTCGAGCCGCTTTTCGGGCACGTTGAAGTTGGGACCAATCTTACGGACACTGTTATCATTCGCGCGGAGAACATGACCGTACCATCGGAGTCGGGCTTCGCGCATCTTGTCGACAGTCGGAGCCACACCGAATCGCTCTCTGATGACATCGTTTCGAATGTGGTCTATTCGTGTAACTCCGGCTGTTCAACGCAGCATCTTCTCCATCATGTTGAGACGGGCTTCAACCCCTTCCATTGTGGGCCAGCACTCAGCACCGTTAATTGCGACTGGTCGGATGACGGTCCTATAGATCTCACATTCAAGACGCTCTGGCATGGTTTTATCACAGAGAACGCCAGCCATCGAGCGCCACTTTGACCAGGCTGCACTCACGCGAGACTCTTTTCGAAGGCCAGGCTCCCACCAGACGCAATTGCTGATCCAAGGTACTTGAATGTTGTTGTCCGTGTGAGCTCAGTGCCATTGATCTAAATAGAGCCTAGCTCATTTGAATCGGTGGTCAAGTACTTAGTCTTTTTACGTTTAAGCTGAGCGCGAACATAGCCAGACGGTCGGACCAGGTTTGCACCTGTTGCTCGAGCGTGCTTTTATCTTCCCTAGCAAGCATCACGTCGTCAGCATAAAGAAGCGTCCATGGAGCCGGTTTTAGCAGATCTCTTGTAATGGCATCCATGACGACAGCAAATAGTAGTGGGGATAACGCAGAGTCTTAGTGTACCCCAACCGAGATGGGAAAATCCATCGATGTTCTCACAGCTGTTTGCACTTGCCTCTCTGGACTTGAATGGCGAATGCGCATCCACTCGATTAGCTCTTCAGGGACGCCTAGGTGTCGTAAGGCACACCATATAACGTCGCGCGGAACCCGTCGAACTCCAAGTCAAGGAAAGCAAAGTGCATCGGTCTTCGTTTTTTGCGCGGCTTTTCTAGCAGAAAGCGGGCGGCGTGCATGACATCGATGGTGCTGCAACCACCCACAAAACTACACTGGTGGGTTGTCAGCTCGACGATGTTTCGGATACGGCTATCCACAATTCGCTCAGAGTCATGCTGTGCGAGAGCAGGCGAATTTCACGGTAGCTAGTGCAGTTTCTTAGACAGCCCTTCCTCTCCCAGACAGGGACCGTCGTGCTCTGGTGCCAGCTCTCAGACACCTTCTTCTCTGCAACGACCTGCTTGAAGAACTCCATCAGCCATTTTGCAGGACTCCAGCTTTTTGATTTCCACAAGTACGCCGCTAAGTCGTCAGGAGCAGTTGCTTTGCTCGATTTCATCTTCATCATAGCCATGACGGTTTCTTCACGGTTATCCTCTGAACGGGCGAACACAGGGGACGGTGGGATGAGCAAATTCGACTGCTAAGATGGTTTTGAAGTAGTCACGCCGTCGCTTCAATGTTTTCTTGCGGTCCGTCAAGAAGTAGCCATTCTCGCCGAAAAACTTTTCTATATCCTCAGTTTGGCGATAGATAGTCTTAGCGAAACGGTAAACGTACCGCTCTCCATCGCGCGACTCGAGTTTCTCGCTAACATAAGCAAAATGAGCTGCTTTCGCGGAAGCAACGGCCTTTTTAGCCTCTTCATTCGCTACCTGATAGCTCCGCCAGCAGCTGTCTTTTCGGAAAGAATGCGTGGTAGCGCTTCTCCTTCTCGCGCACCTTCTCTCTGACTGGGTCCGTCTATAGCCATGTTTCCAAGTTTTGCCGACTGTCGTTACTGCTGGTAATCGAATGCGGAAACGATAGCCACTTCTTTCTCCTTCAGTCGCCACCACTTAATTCTCGCTGGTCCACACCTTTCGGTGAGTTCCGGTTTCGGCGGGGCAATCTTTATCGTACATTCGCGTCGTACAAGTGCGAAATCAATTTGTATTCTGGTTTGACCGCTACAGAAGGTGATGAGATGTGAGCGGCGTTTTCAAAATTTCATGTTCACAATGGCGAGCTTCTGCGAGTCTGCATACTCGAGAATTCGCTCGCTGTCAGTACATATTACGTGACCCATATACAAAACCACCGTGACAGTTGTAACAGTCTTTCGTAACGCCAATGTGCCCATTGAGGTCACCTGCGACAATTATAGCTTCTTGTATTGGTGTCTTCTCATCAAGCAGATTACAGAACTTGCCTTTCGCTTGCCTGAGCATCCGGTCTACAGGGCGTACGCAGAGAAGAAGTGGCATTCCCGTTGTTCGATGACGACAATTATCTTCATTAAAGGTCGTCGTAGCGCTACACGCATGCTATCGAATCGCCAAAGCATCCAGAGACAATCATCCCAACACTATTGGTGGTTTTGGGGCTGCCACAGAGAACAGCTTCGAAACCGCGGTCAATGTCCTCGACTTGGAGCAGGACCAGCTCGTTTTATGCACGGCACGGAAGCCTATTCGTCGGCGCTCTAGCGCTTCTACCAGTTCGCAGGAGCGGCGCGCCAGTGTGCTAACATTTGATGCTGCAACGCGGGTCTTCGATACGTTGCAGGGCTTTTGGACTAGCCTAGTTGCCCGCCGATGCCGTTCTTGCACCGGAGATCCTCGCATACTTTTCACTCGGCAGGCTTTGCGACTGCGCTTCGGCTTCCGCGGACGCCGTAGCATTATACCGATATGCATTAAGTGACACTAACATTTGCGATTTGACGTTGACCTGTCACGAGTTCCTGTCGCCTGCATTCGAATGTCCGTGGTCAACTCAGCTCACAGAGTGGGCAGTTCCCTGTGGCATCCCTTGGAGGAACGGACACAATCACCTTTCTCTCTGCACAGTTAAACTACTGGAATAATTGTACACAATTCGTGACTTCGAAGTAGATGCGTCAGAATTACTCTGGAGCTTTGATGTTTTGCTTGACAGCATCTTGCAGTGCATGACAATTTCTAGGTTAGGTAGTCCTTCAGTCTATATTTCTAGAAAAAGATTTATTCGAGTTTCATTTATCTGTGCTTTTATACTGGATCATTTAAATTTTTCTTCCTCAACAATCTCTGTCAACTTTTTGCTGGTATCTGGATGTCTCTGCTTCAAGTTTGGAAAGTTTTGTCACAAACTCCGTCCACTATGGTGCATGCCCTCCCACAAGTAGTAGTTGACTTCCCTTCCTTCCTCACTTTTTTCCGGTGCATGGAACTGCTCTGGACGGAACTGTAAGTTTTTTAGCGAGCTCCGCCCACCTTGCGTCACGTCCCATCCGCCGTTGTCCTTCCCTCCTTCGTCAACTTCACCTCACTATTTTCCCGGCTTTCATGCAGTCTTCGAACCGATTCATCAGTTTGGTGGCAAACTAAGCCTACTTCGGAGAAAGTCCCACCCACAATCAACTTTTTGCCTCTCCTCCTTCTTTAATCTTTCTTCATTTTTCCCACCCTCAGAAACCACTTGTTGCAAATCTTTTCATCAAAGGAGGGTTTCACTATGAGAACGAAGGTCGAAGAAGAGTAAACTTACCCAACTGGGAAAAAGGTAAATCCTGCAAGAACCCAGGCCGACACGCAGTTCGCATCAAAGGATGTGCTTCCGGCAATCTGGCATAGCCTTTCTCTAAGCGCGGTTGGCTCAGTACGTCCTATCCCCTTGCGTCGTCTCGTGTCTGAGTTTCTGACCGTTCAGATGGGGCCGCCATTAGCGCTGAAGAGGACAGCACATAGAAGTCGCACAATGCGCAAATCAAAGGGAAGGGAGGGGTTGCATTTGCCGGGTTCTAGGACATTTTTCTCCGCTTTTTTTGACCATCACGAACTAGGTTTTCAGTGAACCACCCTTTCCTCGTAACATCCTCCTTTTTTGCATCACCGCATCTCCAGATAGTTCTGAAATTCGTTAATGGCATACCGACAGACCGACAGACGATGTGCGTTTCAAAAATAGATATTAGTGGCAACATATACACAGTTTCTTCATCGGCTCTTCATTTCTCCTATTTTCCGAACGTAGGGGAGGAACATCATAGCGAAGCCCAATCTCAATGTGACCTTAGCATCATCTAACTCATAATTCCCTTCACCCTTCAGTTGTTTCCAACATCTTTCATCGCGGCATTCAATGTTAAAGCAACTGTGCCATGAGGGCTCTGGAAATTGGATGCTGTGGTATGGGACGATGCGCTAGTCCTACCCAAACATAGACGAATAGAACTTGAACAAAAAACTCACCTACAAATGCCGCTGGAACGGGGGGAACCACTGACGACGGAGGAGGTGCGTACGGGCAACGTT
>KZ345281.1:25368-40374 GCA_002352805.1 Teladorsagia circumcincta
CGTAACGCAAAACTTCGTAAGTTAGTAGACGGTACGGTACTTAGACTAACAAAATTGAGTGATGTGCGTCATGGCAAGTCGTACTCTTTTTGCCCCCCCCCCCCCCCCTCTGTATACGATACATTTCATTTGCTCAGGGCTAACGTTGTTGAATTTGGCCATGTGTGTCGTTGATTGACCAGTCCGCTGTGGATTCGGAGGTTCTCGCCGTTGCGTTGATTCTTCAGATAAACGTATCGGCGCGAGAGCACGGATGTATCGTGGCTAAATAGATCTTTTAGGGTTTCTAAGGTGTCCGCTAAGGATATTTTGCAAGCCTCCTCGAGAGGATGTGTCTCATGAGACGCGCATACGTGACGGCGTAAAGCTTCGAGACGATTAGTCGGGCTTTCGCAGCTTCATCCGAGATAGCACCGTCCTTGGATATGACATCCTCGTAAGGATCGTACCACACCTCAAAAGTGCAACCATTGTCAGGATCGTAGACGAATTCGGGCGAACGCGATGATAGGGAGTTCTTCACGAACTCGACCGTTCTGGTTTGAAGTGCTAGAGCGGACGGGCGTGAACCGGAGGCAATCCCTTCCACGTGATTCACGAGTTCAGCGAACATATTCTGCTGTTCGGTGAACATCTGCTGCTGCATTCTAGCCTGGGCATCCAGAAAGGCAAGGCTTGCAGGCTTTTTGCGTCTATGTTGGTCGTGAATTGATCAGCAGTTCGACCGGGCACGGCGCGGGTCTGTGTTGTCACACGACCGCTGTTGGTAGCTCAACAGCGGTTGAGCGCTCTCAGCAGATCGACCAGACAGGGAGCTCGGATCGATTCTAGGGCTAGACCAGCAGTTTGACCGTGCTCTGGCTTAGAGCCGGGGCTGTAGTCCTGTACAAGCTCTTCTTCGTCGTCACTGGTCGTGCTAGGCTTCTTCGCGTTCAATTTCAACTTCGACAACATACAAAACCTCTTAGTCTTATTGTGACGTTGCTACGTACAATGCGCGGTTCGTGAATCAATAGCAATATGTCCAATTACCACACATCGATACACCGCACAACAGATTTTGCAATTCCAAAGCGAAACCAGCACGGCACCCCTCCAATCCGAATGAAAATCAAAATTGGCTAAGTAGTTGTGTGATTCTGTGGTGGCGTCGTGTTTCAGTGACACTTCAGTGACACAGTTATAGCATCATTATCGGTCTCTGAAGTATATTTCTACAGTTTCGTAGCTAAATTAACGATTAAATCGTTCGGTGGAATTTCTTGCTGGGATGTTGATGAGACAATGGGCTCTTCGCTATGGTGCGCAACTCACTTATATTTCAAACCAGTTGGCACCGAACGAGTTGCGCACACGGTACAGATTTGTGGCGATATGGGATGGTGCGGCGTAAATTGCTCCTAGTTGCTTGATAGCTCGTTCATTATCGGAGGTCATCGGGCAAAGAATGAGGTCTCATTTTGCTTGTGACGGATTCCTTGCCTTTTTCACTACTGGGCCATTATTCAGCATTCCAACTTTCACTAAGAAAAAACCTATATTATCGTAATCCCTCGCTTTAAGTCGAGCAAGTCAGAGATAAGTCGAGAGATTACGGTACGGTCGGATTTCCAGTGGAACAGGTAATACGATAATGTGGCCAATGGCGAAAGAAGCAATATAATCCGTCAGGAACCCGAAAAATGGGATCCCTTCTTGCCTGTTGACCACACAAAGGCCAATCTAGCAACCTAGCAAGGAGTTGTTTGCAAATATTGGGTTGACCAGAAAGTTTCCGCCGTTTTTGGACGCTCACTTTCAAATGCTTTATTTCTGCGTAACTCTTGAGTAGCTGCCAACACTTTATATATCGCTGAGAAACGCTTTTCCACCATATCTAAATCTACTGTTTATTTTTGAGCCAGTAGCATTTAACTCTTTTTTTGAAATTTTGAATACAGCATGCTAAACATTCTGTTTTGCACGGATTTTTGTTTCCTCTCGGACTTGCTTGAAAATTTGCGGAGGCAAATAGAGATATCAAGTGAGCATCCGGTCTCAGATCCACAAAAAATGTGCTGTGCAGTCGTGATGCAAAATGCTCTTCTCGTGATGATGAGAGCTTCGAAGGAGATTAGGGTAAAAGTCGGATGTCCGAGGTCGACAGTGATTAACTATGAGTTTTGAACAAACCAGATGTGCATGAAACTGTTGAACGGACCTATTCTAAATTAGGCGTAACAAACCGTGCCTCCCAGACACTCAGGTGAGGGTAAAATTTTTAAAGAAGTTGATAGGTGGGTGCTGCCGACTCTTTTACAGACTGTTGCGCGCCCCATTTCGCACTTCCTGATATGCACTAGTTTAGCTAGCTAAGCTACGAATCTGCGCTGCTAATATTTTACATAGTAGACCTCTTGCCTACTATCTGTCGCTTTTCAACCATCGTGAAGGTTTTCTTAGAAAGATTAAGCATCGAAAACCAACATGATGATGGAACGACCTTCGCCAAGTTCTTCGCCTACGGAACTCCAGCACTTTCATCAGCCATTTCAGTCAAAATCGTTTTTTGTAGGCAAGTGTATGAGTAATGTGACAGTTTCTATCACGACCGAAAATGCTTTGTTTGTTCTGAGATACGCGCTTTTGAATTTGATGGTCAGAATCAACGGAAACTTTCTGGACAACCCAATATTATCACACGTATGTAAAAGTAGATGAGTCGATACAGTGTGCACATAATTTTGAACTCCATACTATGCTGATCACTCAATCCCGCGGTCTCACTGACATGCTTCATAAGATTGTGACGCTGAATCAGTCCCTTAGAGTAAAAAACAGTAGAATGAATGAACTAACTAGGATCGTAATTGCAAGTTTAACAGTGATTGCCACGCAAATCATTTTGAGAATTGGCAATCAATTCAGGAAAAAGGAGATACGGAAGTTTTACGTTGAGTCAGAAGATTCACACCTCCAGATATCTTGGTACGATCACTCTACGTACATGCTAGTTATTTACAACATCCCGAGAAAAGGACACAATGCGTGACTAGACTTTTACCGAGCCTCAAAGCATAAATATCACGATTTTGCTATAACCATGAACCAGCAGAAAATCAGCGCTCCTTCGAAACTGATCTATCATTTGGATTAAAAAAAACATCGGGCCAGACACGTGAGACGTATTCAGTTCCCTCAACACTAATGGAGAAAATGGCAATATAATCGGGTTTTCGAGCGACAGGCGGCGATATAGGGCCATTGACAGTCTGAAAAGCTCCTACTCTCCGATGAACTGCGGCCTCTTACCACCAGCCTCCGCTTCCTTTGCGACCTGAGTGTGAAGACCGCATGATCAAAACAGAATCGAAGGCGCTAGGTTTTTTTGAAGCTACAAGCTGAAAAATGCGAGCGGGTAAGACTACTCTATCAACTTATCATCCTTGCCTGTTTGTTGCCTGCCTAACCATTCATAGTGATTCGGTTGCACTCAGTACCCTAAAATCCCATAGGTAAGAGCGTCCGATCTGGCACCTGAGGCAACGTCGAGCCGGGCCAGTCGTCCGATCTGGCAAGTTAGACCACGTTGGGCGTGGTCAGCGCTTTTTTCGAAAATCACATCCAGTTGCTCCAATGACCTGTAACTCGTACACACACACATATATACCACATACATACATACCCCACCCCGCCCACCGCGCGAGCTCCGCCTACTTTTGTGTTATAAAAAAGTGGTTATATCTCGATACTCTGTTGGTCTCTTGGCTTGTAACTTTGACACATACACACATACATACCACACACATATATACATACTCCGCCCACTGCGCAAGCTCCGCCCCTTTTCGAGTTATCGAAAAGTTGTTATATCTCGGTATCCAGCCGCTAACCAGCCTTGTAACTCAGCATTCGACATATACACTACACACATACATGAAGACGCTCCGCCCATTGCACAAACTCCGCCCAATTGCAAACTCCGCCCACTTTTTTTTCAGCTCGACTGTTTTGATGGTCGGTGGTTAGGATACTAAGCCCGAACACAAAGCACACACCTGAAAACGTCCACAAGGCAGACTTGTCACTAGTCCAGCATCAGCGAGACCATCACCCAGCCACGGACGAAACCGCACAAGCATCAGTTGACAGGCCAACCGACCCAGTCACTGGAGCCAATCCTTTTCCCAAAGTTACAGCGGCCCTAATTTGCCGACTTCCCTTACCTACATTATTCTATCGATTAGAGGCTGTTCACCTTGGAGGCCTGATGCGCGGATATCGGTACGATGCAGCACAGATTGATAGCCTTCCCTGGTTTTTCAAGCGCTTTAAACGATCGGTTTAAAGCAAATCACAATAATTGACGGCGTCTAGCTGTTCCTGTGATTCTTTTGGCATAAGACCGTTTTTCTCTTGGCAGACAACTTCGTCCACTTGGCCCTTGCGAGGAGCACTTCTTAGCACCGATGCCAAATGCAAATAAGTTATTGACCAAAATCTGTCTAATCGGGCACCATCCACGGCAGAACGCCACCGATGCCACGCAAAAGGAATAGAGGGATTGTGTATGACCTCGATTTGTAGCACCAGAAGAAATTACATTTATAATGTGCCACAGTTTAAAGCAGTTTCTTTTGGGACCAGAAGAAGTGTACAGAATTAGCTCAAGTAGTAAGGAATTGCGAGCGTTAGGAACGACAGTATACATAGGATGCACTCGAGTCAGACGCACAACAGAATGCCTTTGCACATCCATCCGCCGCGCATCTCTTCACAGACTGTCTTCGCGTAAAGACGTTTTACAAGCAGTCTCATCTGTGAAGAAATATGATTGCCGTGCAACGCATGCGTTGAACTTGGGGCAGCTTCTACACTTAGAAGACACGTTGAACACTGCACCTTCGAATGGCAATAACTTTCCTGAAAGTGGAAGAATTTTCATCTGTACAGAAAAATTTGAAATTTCCTCGACAAGAGCTGACGGGTTTGAAATTTGTAGAAAATAATGAGGTGTAGGTTAGGAAGTGGGCAGTCTTTCAATACTTCTGAAACTTTGCAAAACTAATGCAACGTAATGTAATGCGCTGCAAATTTATGCAAACAAACTGGAGGATTTGCTCTATTCAAAGCTTCTAAAATTGAATTGATTCGTTCGAAATCCCAAAAATGGCTACGTTAGGATTTTTGCAAAAATAATAAGGAAATCAAAAAGAACGACTTTTCGTACTTCCACAGCAATTGAGGGAAGTTGTTATGACATTGTGGACTAGACGATTTGCTCTATGAAGCAGCTTTTTTTCTGACTTGACACATTCAGTATGTCACAAACGGCTCCGTTAAAGGCTTTTGTTTGAGTACCACTGATGTTCTCATCCGCTGCATCGTTACTCTTTCAATAAACATCTCCTGCCAGACTCACGAGCAATCTTTTTCTAATAAGTGTGGAAGTGATGGAATCGTTATACCTTATATGCTCATCCTACTACATACAAATGGCTAAGTGTGTCTTGGTGTGTCTGTGTGTCTGCGTGTGTGTTGTCTGTGTGTGTGCTTGTATGAAATGCATAGTGTGCCCACCAGCTGTTGCGGAAGCTTATTTCAAGATATGATTTAAAGGGTGGGACGGGAACAATTGGGGGGGGAAAGAAAATGATAGCTGATAGGAGCCGATAAGGAGCGTTGGAAGCAAAATGTCATGATGTTGACAGCGTAAGGTCCAGCAGCACTGAAACATTGGTTTGCAGATATGATATAAGGGGTGAGGCGGGAACACATATGATGGGGACCAGGGACTAATAAATGTCGACAGGGGTTGATAAGGAAAGTTGGAAAGAAAGTGTTCCAAAATCACAGCTCAAAGCCCAGCGGCGTTAAGGAGTGTGCAGATTCGACATAGAGGTTGGCCCGGTAATACGTTTGATGGGGACCACAAGACGACAACAGCTGACAAATGCTGATAGGGCGCGTCAGTACCCGAAAATCGTTGATTCCGCTACTCAGTTCACGATGACTTCGGCGTATCCATATCAACGATTGTAATAGGCATGGTACCGGAATATCGCTGACAGGTGTCTAGAGGTGATAGCAACCGATAAAGGCTGATAAGGTGCAAAAGTGGTAATTCCGTTACTCAACTGGCGTCTACACAAGAGCATGCATACTGCTGTGTGGGATATGTATGTAGGATGAGACAGGGGCCTTGTCTGTAAATGAAAGAGTATGATAACAATTGATAAGGGCTGCCACGGCGCCTTTAAAGGCAGCGATTATGATATTAGGTTGAGTCATAAGTAATTGCCTATTTCTTTATACCCGCACCATCTCTCCCAAAGGATGTTTGTGTTGTTCCCCAAAAAGGTGTATGTGGTGACCTTACTAGCCTTTCATAAGACAAAATTCCACCGTACGTACTTGTCTTTAAGGAGAAATAATGGCGTCCGTTCCAACTCATGTTCGTCACTGTCTATTTTACGAGTTTCGTCTGAAGCCCGCAGCAAGAAGAGCCTGTCATAATATTTGAGAATCTGGAGGACCAGACTCGCTAAAAGAGAATATCTGTTGAAAGTGGTTCGCAAAACCTCGTTAAGGCGACTACGGCCTTGAAGATTCGGACACCCAATTACCGTAGATAATGAAAACATGCAAGAGCTTCTTGAAGGAAACCCGGCACCAGTTCCCGTCAGAGTGCAGTAGACCTTCAGTCCTTCCAGTGCACCAAGTGTCGCTCCTTCTGAGCCGTGGAGAAACTGTATACACTGGAAAGACGGAATTCTCAGAGTTGGACGAAGTGGCTCAGAGGGCACGTGTGCACATCTCCCAAAACTTGCAGCCTAGTGTATGTAATTTCGAATGGCTTGACAAGCGGTCACTGGAGTTAAGCAATGCACAGTCTACCTAAGCAACATACGGAGGAATTAGTGGGAACGTGCAGCTCAGCAGCGACAATTAGCCATAATGAGTGAACTTTACCCTGAGTAGGTTTCGCTCTCCGATTTCAGGATTGCCTTATTACAGACTCCCAGCAATACCACCATGCTGGCGCAGACACCCACTGCTCATAGCTGGGTAGACTTGCTCCGCATATCGCCAATTTGAGGCTTCCTATACATAAAATTGTTCCAATGCGCAGCAGCTCGCAACCCACATGAAACGAGGGAATGTCGGATACTAAATGAAACTTGGACCTCATAATTTTCCCCCGCTCTTTATAATCCACCAAGATGTAGCAACCAGGCACCAGTTGCTCCGCTTGCTTGCTCGATTCCTTAATGGGAAAAACTACGAAAGTTGCAAACACCTCAAAACAGACATCCACTGATTCTTGACGTCGCACATTGCTTAGTCCTGAGAAATAGGTATCCTTTCACAAGCGGATAGATAGAGGACACCTGTTGACAGCTGTAGTAGATATGGCCTCTGATGAAGATGGTTCAAAAGAAAGTTAAGAGCATTTGAATTTTTCTGTCGAAACGGCAATGGCTTATGACTCAACCTAATATTTTCTAAGGGTCTAGAAGGGGCGTAGGATGCTCAGTGGTAGAAAGACAGGGTAGAGTGGCCAGTGGCGAAAAAAGCAGTGAAATTCGTCAAGAAAATGCAAAACGGGACCCTCTTTTGGCAACTAATTTTCATTCATGAACGGGTAACAGCTCAGAAAGCGGGTGTATGAACGAGCTCACCGCTTTTCCTTCGATGGCAGCATGCCAAACCACACACCAGTTGAGTTGTTTCAGTTGTGCTGCGTGGGCAACGCCGGTCGTCCAAATCGCCAACCAGACTAGTGAGCGGATCGCTTCTGGGGGCGGAGTGCTTTCAAAGTCCTGCTCAGCAACCAGCGCACCTTTCGGAGCGAAAGCACCACCCATCGCTTCCTTGTCACCCAAGTAACTGCTTCGTGTCATGAGTATGCTTCCCCGAGTGGTCCCTCTTTATCGTAATCGCTGCCTTTGAGCGCAAAAGTCGACGTTTCGTTGCGCAGCCTACGTTAACACTAGAGTGTTCTTACTTACAGATGTTTTGTGGGATGGGACGGAGACGGTTCCCATATAATCTGTTTAGCTTAAGCAGGTTTAGCGAATGATACACTTTATTCCCATAATACCAAAAGGGCCAGAAATTATCAAACTGCTACGTTTTAGAATTTTCGAAGAATGTGAATGCAATTCAAAGATAAGTGCCAGAAGCTCACATATTGTAAGTATGTTTCGTTTTTATTATGGTGGCAACAGAATGAGCCTATTTACCGCTAAATTATCGGAATTCAAGAAAAATGTTGGGTGTTTTTGGAGTTGTGATGAATACACTAGCTCGGCTTCAATACCGCGCGCATACATGATGAACTTCAATGCAGCTAGAGAGCCGGCGAAACCTTAGGTCCTCTGAATCCTCAACGCGCGCCTAATCCTGTATCGCAGTAACCACGCCTTTCAGGTTCGTTTACTTCTGCCATTCTGATCATATATAAAATGCGCGCGCAACAATCCTCAGTTAATAGGAGGGTATAAATTACAAGAGATGGGAAAAATACGGATAGTCTCGGAGCCATTGTGATCATATCTCAGCAAAGAAGATAATCTTTTTGCTTCTTGACTTGAAGAAAACGATCACGATATCTTCTATAATAGAAGGGCCCGAAGGGACCGTTTAAAGTTGAAGGACGAATTACGATCAAAGTGAAAGTCGAATTAGGAGTAATTCACCTGGTTGAAGGACCCGCGGACCTCCTGAGGGTGCGGACTGGAGCGCAATTGGCACCGAAAGAGTTGACCTCGTTGACCTATTGAGGCTCAATCTTGGCGCGGCGGGGCAGTGCACGCCCACAGTCTTTCGAATCACTCGCCGCATATCTATCTGCAGGAAGTGATTAGATAGCAGAGAGAGCGTTATGTTTGGAGGCAGCAATTACGAAAAGGAATCCTAGCATTGGGGAAGATCCAGCGCCACGCAGAGCAATTACTTGGCCGCCAAGGAAGCAATGTGTGGCGTTTCCATCGGGAAAGGTGCTGTAGCTGCTGAGCAGGACTTCCTAAGCAATCCGCCCTCAAAAGCGGTACGCCCACCGTTCACTTAATGGCTTGGGCAAGCTGTGTTGCCGCTGCGGCGCGGTTGGGGCATCATAACTGGTGTTTGTAATCTGACGTATCGTAGGAAAAAATGGAATTTCCTGTTTCCATATGTTTTAGAAATCAGCTGACTCACTTTTATGCGATCATCTTTCAAGATTGTTGACATAATTAGCATTATATATTTCCATTGATTGTTCTTCATAGAATAATCCGAAGTTTTTATATATGGAGCTGAACCTTCGCGGACGTAGCCTTTTATTGATTGCATTTTTGCTGTTATCAGCTCCGTGGTGAATTTCATGCATGTTTTTGTGTTCAGTTTTGTTTTATCGCCACTTCACTTTTGTCTCCAGAATCTCCTTCCAACGGAAGGAGATCTGAAGGCAAAATTGAAGTGACGATAAACAAAAAATAAAACTCATTTATGATCGGCTGAGCTTGATTTGACACGGTGCCACCATGCCTTGCGTAATTTCGTCCCCGCGTCCGCGGTCCTAGCCGCTGTCCGTCTGCGGGCCGCAATTAACGGCCACAAAAGGGGGTCCCATTTCTCGTTTTCTTGGCGGATTCTTCTGATTTTTTCGTCATTTTCCTACCACTGAGGATCCCCACGTCTCCTCTAACCCCTATTTCGCCCTAGCGTAATCGCTGCCTTTAGGAGGGCACATCGATGGAAGTCGCATCAATGCAGTAAACGAGCGCTCACAGTGAAAGCTGCTAATCATCTAACTGCCTTCAAGACTTGCTATTAATAAGTTTTATCTTTAAGACACCAATAGGGAACATTGTACTAGTAATCGAATACATACAAAATATTGCAAATACAAGGCACGAGAAATACACGAGAGATATTATGGACACAAATAGGCGCGAAATTGAAGGTGAATGAACAGATCTTGATGCAGCTCGTGCAGAGGGCGTCGCCCTTGGATAGAAGAGGTGAGAAAACTAGAAGAGGAGGCCGTTGCTGCCAGACGTCTCTTCTAATCGGCGGCGTCGCTGGTCTACGCCCTGAAAGTGATGAGTCAAGAGAAAGAACTATCTGGTGGACATTAGCAACCGCTATGCTTACAGTGCTAAAATCGAGGGGAAACGAAGGGGTTCCATTTCTCGGGTCCTGGGCCGTTTCCCACGGTTTTTCCTTCATTAGTGTATAACTCATCATCGCTAAGTTCACTTGAAATGGGTAGCTTTTTCTGCGTGAATTCGTCCTTCAAATGGTACGCCAGTGGGAAAAAAAGCAAAGAAACTTATCAGGAAAACGCAAAACGGAACCCCTTTTTTAATAATTAATTTCATTCTATTATTGGTGACATCACAGAAAGCTGACTTACTAAGGAGTTCACAGCTCTGCGTTTGGTGGCAATACGCCTAATCGTGCAGCAATCGAGTTGCTTCAGTTGTTTTGCTGCTGTCAACGCCGCTCCTCCAAATCACCAACCGTACTGGTGGGCGGATCGCTTTTAGGGGCGGAGGGGTTCAAAGTCCTGCTCAGCAACCAGCGCTCTTTCGTCGTGAAGGCGGCACAAATCGCTTCCTTAGCAGCCAAGGAACTGCTTAAAGTGGTTAGTATGATTACTCGATGCCTCCTTTTTTATCGTAATCGCTGCCTTTAATATTATCGAACGGTTCACTACGCATTCTTGCGAAGCATTGTAGTACAACTTCATTCATTCAAAAAGATAACGACTGAAAATTAAAAAGAAGTTTTGCCTATTGTGTGTAATCCGTTCGTGTCCTGCGTCAGAAGTATACGACATCTTTCAACTCTGGTCCGCATTCTGATAGTTACAAAGAAGCTTGTCTTTTTTGGAGGTGTGGGGGGGGGGTGGTTACCACGTATTGACGTACATTTCAAAAGTCCAGTTTGAATCATCTATCGATAGGAGAACAAAACTATGTACAGGGTGTCTTTCTTGACTTGTAACTTCTTCAAAAGGGGATGTATCTTCAGGTGATTATACATACTCTTTAACGAGGCATTTCCCTACTGAAAGGGATGACAGCCATTCGATATTTTTCTCTGCCGCTGTGAGTATGGCTCCCAGTTGCTTTGAAGGTAACTCTACTGCGGCGCGCATGGCATCCCAGGGTGTCCTTTTCCGAGACCTTCCAGAGAAAAGGCCTAAGCTCCTTCGTGTGGATGCATTGTTCAGTGCAGAGCCTGTTCTCTAGTATAGCCAACACAAGATGGTTCATTAAGTTTAAATTGAAAGATGTGACAGCCATTTGTTTGGGCATGTGAAACCGGGAAGAGTATCTCGAAGTCAGCCATGAACAATTTTCTCCCTCCATACAGAGGCTACTCCCTGCTTGAAAGAACGTCGTTCCTCTTCGGAAAGGCTAGATACCTTGCTAAGAGATGGTGCACTGAAACATTTGTTGGCTAGGTCGCGGTTTCGGATTTATTCGCTTTTAACAGACAGTGGTGGTGAGCGACCGGTAGTTAGGACCTTTGCTCAGACCATGATAGGGATTCACTGCTGCTTGTGGAGAATATTGCTTCACTATGTTCGGCTTCTCCTGGACCTCACGCACTCATGCTCAAAGTTTGAAGGTGGCAGCTTTGGTTCACAGTAGAAATTTGTAGTCGATAAAAACGGCTTCTACGAATTCGCCGTTTTCGATCCTCAGCACTAGCTACACACACTTTTTGTTTCTTCTGCGCTGCTCTGGTTTGATTGAGCCGTCTCGCTTGCGCAACCCATAACGGATCATGAGCAGTTACTATCTGGCTACTCTCTCCGTGGTTGTGTTTAAAACCTTTAGCATTCTGGACACCTTTCTCAAGTCACCCCGAGTATTGCCGTCGATTCGCTTCTTATGTTTTCCTTGGAATCTAGGGCGGCAGAACTCACGGGGCAGCCGCAATGAGAACAACATTTATGATCCTTCTTCAGCGCGCGGTAGGCTACGGAGCGATTAAAAATCCTAGGAAGCGTGATGTCATCACGCATCTCCGACCCAGTTGCATGAGAGATTATGTCCCCTATTGGGCACACCATAGAGAACGAACAGTAAGCCGTGGAATTTGGCGGGGTTATTTACAAGAGGTATGAGAAATATATTTGTATCAACTCTGGAAGAACGACACCCACAGAGTGAAAACTCAAAAACTGGTGCAATATTTATGGGACACCCTGTAGTAGCATAAAATAGAGCTTACTCAATACTCCTGCTTATTGCCACTTTCGGTCGTTTTCATCAATAAAGTTTCCCCTCACCGTTCGACAGTTGCTCATCTTGCGAGCAGTGGTCTTCAGCGTAAGAGATTGCTCGACGACTGATGCCCTCAAGAACCCTCAAGCGACAAGTCAGGAAGATCACAAGAATAACACCATCAAGCCAAGAAAAATTCAGGAAGACCACGTACTGAGGACACCCGCTGATACGCAAGATCATCAAGGAAAGAATGATGCAGTGAGCGTCAACAAAATTGCTAAGGATCTAAACATTCACGCAAAACTGTCCGAGTAATCGTCAAAAGGGGTCTTCCCCCTAGCAGTAATCGATTTCATCAAGGCCATACTCTCACGGAAGCTGCTGTGAAGAACGGGTTGGAGAAGACCAATATTTTGTTGAACCAGATTCGGCAGGGCCGCCAATCAGATGACGTGTGGACGGCCGAGGAGTTCTTCACAGCGTAAGTAGCACGTACGTTAGTAGCTTTTCCTAGAACAATAGGCAGCTATTGAATCCGGCTAGCGCACATTCTGCTCTCGTATGCACATAAGGGAGCGATTCCCGAACATTGTCATGGTTTGAGCGGGAATTACTTCTGGAACCAATGCATCAATTGCTTCGTTGATAGATCCGTCAAATTACAGCGAAATCTACCAGGGAACAATTTGCTGTGATGTGTTCCTTCAGTGGACTGTTTCGACCTTCGCGAACGTCACTGCATTCTTCAGCAAGATTGGCACCTTCACATACCGCAAATCTGAGCTGAAATTCTGTGACCGTCATTTCCAGGTTACTGGTAACAAGATATTTGGCCATCTAACTCAACCGATTTGAGCCCAATGGATTTTGCGGTGTGCAGCTTCTTCCAGCAGGTGTTATTCAAGCAACATCGAAGTCTGGATCCCCTGAAGGCTTCCCTAGAAGGCGTGGAAGGAACTCGACGTTAGCTCTGTATGGGCCTTTATTTTAATATTGTTGCGCACAACTCCATCCTTGCCCCACCTGATACTTTCGACTTCTCATGCTGATAACTTAGCTGCGTTGAACTAGTTTTCTGGCAATATTTTCGACCATTCTTTGGGTTCCGTAACTGTTTGTCCCTTTTAAAAGGGCTATTGGGTGCAATTCGCTTGTAAGTTAGATGACGATCCAGAAATCCCTTCTTCAAAATCTCGGAGGAAATTCAATTTGCCGTTGTACAGGGTGGACACAAATAACAACGGTAGGAATAGTGCGCTGCATACGATTCCAAAATGAAACCGACGGAGTTTCTCATGTAGCTTTCAAATACTAAGATCAACCCGGTGTATTTCTTGAATTCTAGCGCGTGGAACGTATTACTTTTGAACTTTTCTAACCTTTAGATCTTCATGAAATGATCACGTCTGCTGGACTTAAATTGCAAAGCAACTGAGGATCCTAAAGTAACCATTATTACGAAGTACAACGAGCGATAATAGGAACAATCGGTCTGGACGTGGAAAGAAGTCCTATTGTCCCCAAGAACAAAAGTGAAATGTACGCGCTAAGCTGCTATGCCAGCATATTCAATCCATCGTTTATCTCTGTAACAGCGCTCAGACGCGCTTGTTGGCAGCCATTAGCCAGAAAAAAAAAGAAATCTTAACAACACTGAACGTTGCTCCTCCACACGGCTTACGGCTGAACTTGTGCGAAATTCTTGCCAGCTGTGCTGCCCAGAGATCATCCCGTTCGGGGGAGAATTATCCAAATTTCCCAGGTAAATCTACTAGACTACTCTGTACGAAGTGTGATGAAGACAAGCACCTGCTCCTGACATCAAGGGAACGTCGATGGATTTAAGAAACTACTTCAATATGTATGATACGCACCAGAGGCCGCTATTTACGTCGCGGTCACACATTTCGGAAGACTTCGCTCCCTTTTTCAAAATTGATGGTGGCTACTTGGATGGGTGATGTGATTTTCCGTTTGTTAACCTCCAAATATATCTTTGTTTCAAATTCGTCTTTTTTAAATTTATGGGTTCTATGACGACTTCATCTTGTTACCGCGATTTGCGACCATCCTTTAGAAGGCTATGAGCTGATCTGAGGACGCTATCGAAAGCGCTGCTCATTGTTGCGCAACTGTTTATTGGAGTTCGGTCTAGTCACCACATCTGTAACCCTTCCTGTAGCTTCGATATACACGTGAGTCACCACCGTCCCGTCGTCTAGTATGCTGCTTTGTGATCTGTTGAGGAGTAGTGGTATTTTCAGTCTATTAGCCACTAGGAATTTATGTGGAATTGTGTAATAGCCCCGTGAAGCCCTAACGCAGACATGGTCATCGAGCACGGGATAGGGATAGAGTTTCATGTCATGGCGATAAAACGAAGTTACTTATAGTTCAAGAGTATGTTCGGAGTTATTCATCATTGATTATCATTTCAAGAATCAATCGCAAGATTCTCAGATTATTCCCAATACATTTCTCATGTCGCACCCCCTCAATACTTAGAGCTCATATTCGCGTTTACTTGCTCCTCATGCTCCAACCGTCTAGGAGTCTCTGAAATTGCCCCAAAAGGTGAACAAATAGGAAGGAAGCAATTTTCGGAAACGATATCCACTCCATGCAACTGTTTCAGCTAAAGTACCATTGTGGAAGAGAGAAAGATAAATGTTCGTTGAAATACTGCAGAGAAATAATGGTTCACATCGACAAGTTGAAAGTGAGTTTTTTCTGATCACAATTTTTTGGTATCCTACTATACAGTGGACAATAAAAAAAGACATTTAGTCTTCGTACT
>KZ345281.1:53421-68115 GCA_002352805.1 Teladorsagia circumcincta
ATGTATGTATGTATGTATGTATGTATGTATGTATGTATGTATGTATGTATGTATGTATGTATGTATGTATGTATGTATGTATGTATGTATGTATGTATGTATGTATGTATGTATGTGTGTATGTATAAGCATGTATGTCGGTGTGTCCGTCCGCAAACATACATACAGACACACATGCATACAACCGACACACCAAGTTAGCGGTTTATATAATAGAAGGATATATATTTTATTTTTATGTAAGCGTATTTACGTTTATTTATTTATTTCTAATACCGTTTATGCAGTGCCACAGCAGAAGTGCTAAACGACCACTTGAACACGTGGAGAAATCGACCGAGTTTTAGTCCAGGAAAAAGGGACAAAAGCAAAAGGCGCACCACCTCATAGCATTTCCCAAAACGTTGGATGAACCAATTTCGTAAAATGATGAATAATGATGAGTCACCAATGCTTGGCCCATGTGTAGCTAACATAATTGGAAAACCAACATTGGATGTATCAAACGAAGAGCGATCAAAGCGCTCGAAACCGACTCTCTCTACACTTTCAAATCTGGCTTTCGCGACATCTGTTGAATTGCAAACTTAGCTGTAAACATGGAGTTAATAATAATTTTCAGGACCTAAAATTTGAGTGAAGCCAAGTTGTTCCAGTCTCTTCCTGAGAATCTTACCATTCTCAGCAATCATCACCTCACTACAGGGTGTCCCAAAATTATGGGCGCCCAAATTCAAAAAGTTATTCAGCAAAAGTACTCGATTCTTCTCACTTCATTCGTGGTTAGTTTTGCAGGAAAGCCCTTTCGTAGTCGATTGGAGAGGTGGAATCCCTATTATTCTAAGGGGAGCGGAAGGTCTTTTACTGCGACCTGCAATCTCGCATGCACGAGGCGGTACCCCAATGAAGGACAACGACAAATACCTTGTAGTTTCCACAAAGGCTACAGGGATTATTATCACGATACATATTACGATACTACCAAACAGTGTCCATCATGTACAGGCTTGAGAGAGGGAGGAAGGCTAGCCTCTTCCGAAAGGATGACTGAAATATTCCGTTTTCAATTTGGTCACGACCCACGATGCCCCTTCAAAAGAATGGAATGGAAGAATCGAAATCGTCGATGAGGCAAATGATCATTTAAGAACTACACAGCTGTTCCTATCATACGCAGGCGTGCTATCTCATTAACGGTACCAACAAGCGGAGGGTCAAAAGTTGCAGAAGGCTGCTTACTCGCCTCAGCGATGGCACGCACCGCACCACCCTTTCTTCTATAGGAAAATTTTCCATAACTGAGCGGATTGGCAATACCCAGAACGATTGCATTCCGACCAGATATGTCAGGAGTGCCACTCCGCAAGAAAAGACGGCTTGCAAATCACCGAACACGGTCCCAATTTTGGTTTGAAGGAAGACCACGTCCATTGGTGAGGGGCTGTTAGTTTTATGTCAATTTCGCTATGATCATCAACAAAACACCTGAGGTGAACGTAATGAATTCTTGACACGAGTCTAACCGTGGGAATAACCCGAGGTCCTTCCAGCAGGAAAGTGCTCTAGCTCACATGGCCATGTTCATCCAAGAGTGGTGCACGGTTCACTTGCCCGACTTGGCTAGCACCGAAGAAGGATATCACTTTAACCAATTAACCAAGTTCGCTTCCATCTCGCCTCCCAGTGTGGTCGTTAAGCGAAGGTGAGGTGTGTCGAGTTCCACATCACAGTTTGAGTCACCGGAAGCAACACTGAAGGAAGCCTGAGAAAAAATAGAAGAGGAATATCCGCGTGCAACGTGCGCGTAGCCCAAGAAGCGACTTTGAGTTCGCAATCGTCGCATTGGTAAGCATTTGGAAGTCTAGTTGTTCCACGTTGTAGTACATCATTCAAGTTAACTTTATATAATTTCACTCAGCATCCTTCGCAGAAGCTTAAAATATATTGCCGTGTCTAGGCGCCTATAATTTTGGGACACCCTGTAGGTAGCATCTGAAACCAACTAACTGCTCGGTATAGAACGAAGTTGAAAATATGGACTCGGTTTCTATTTTGAATTTTAGCGTAGTGAAGGACAAATCCACCAGCCACCTAGCAGGCATAAAGATGTAACATTTACTTGGTGTCGGCTTAATTTCCATGCGCAGTATCCGGAAACAGAGAACAAGATCAGAAATAATTCTTCCTTGCCACAAAGCTGTCGAACCTAATCTTCTCAAGCGTTCATTACATTAGGTTGTCCGGAAATCAATGCGAGTTCCTGACCTCAGTCTTCGAAGCAATATATCTCAGCTCGAAGTCAACATTTTCAGCCATTCGAAAACGTTTTGGAAACTGCGCATCTTTCTTAGTTGAGAATCAGAGTATGAAAAACTTAGAAGCGCGGAAATCGTTGAGGGTCTTTTTCACCATGTCTCGATTTTCAAATCTTTTTCTGCCCAGGAAGCTATCGAGATGGCTGAAAAAAGTGGAGGTTAGTGAGACAGAGGTTCAGTGAGTACACTATGTGGAACAAAGCTGCGTAGGCTGATTCATCCATTTTTGAGATGTCATTCGTGCGACATGCGGATGGTACTCATCATAGAGGTACAAACCTTGCAGTTCCTCGGCATTACGGCAGCATGATGAACATACCTCGGTACTATATCAAGTGCATCTGGGCCCATAGAGCTGTGTTTTTATCAGGGATTATGAAATGTCCTAATACTGGTGTATTTTTTTGGAGAAAACGAGATTTGACGAGATCCCTATAAGGTGACCTTGCTACGCTCGACCGGCTCATGCGGGTGCCCTTTTGTTCAGCTTTCTTACTTTTTGAGGTTTCTACAGGCGCTCCGAATTTTTTGCTATGCCTGCTCCAGGATATGCTGCTGGCACTTATTCGGGATTCTTCTTTTGCCGGCTCCTCAGAAGGTTGTCGTCAACACGAGAATGACGCCCATGACCCCTCACTTCAAAGTTCGTGTTCCCTCAAATGAGAACTTCGTAACCACTGGTACAGTGTGCATTTGTTGACACATCCTTAACCCCACACAACAAACAAGTTCCGGGCTGTCCGGAATTGCGCAGCACTCTCTCCGAGTTT
Organism: Teladorsagia circumcincta; assembly: GCA_002352805.1. Classification (NCBI taxonomy): domain Eukaryota; kingdom Metazoa; phylum Nematoda; class Chromadorea; order Rhabditida; family Trichostrongylidae; genus Teladorsagia; species Teladorsagia circumcincta. Next base: position 56,507 of record KZ345281.1, read on the forward strand.
GAACTCATATAAGTGAACTAGCTCAAAGTGAGGCTTTGATGGCTTCGATTCAAACCTTTTAGGAAAGCTAAGGCACGAGTACTTTCAAAACACAGTAGCAGTATAAGAAAGAGGAGAAAATGGGCTTCTGAGCCATATGCTACAATACAGCAAACAGAAGAAAGTTTTCCACAATCATGTTGAGCAAAGTATGGCACATCAAAACCCGCATTAATTTCCGGACAACCTAATAGCTAGGCAAGCCCGCCAATTTAGTCCTTTGAATTTTCTCAAGGAAACAACTCTGGTGAATGTGCGCTGAACCACTTCAATTTTTCGGATGTTTTTTTGAGAGTTGGGCTCCATATTTGAGAGCCGTACTTTAAATGAGGCAGGACGTAAGTTTTGTATAGTTGGGTCAAAATTCTAGAGCTATCACTATGAATATTACGGAAAATAGTAAACAGAGAAGCATATGCCTTGCTGACGGCTTGAGAAATATGACTAGAAGACTTCATGTCTGTATCAAGAAGAACACGAGATCTTTGCTCACATCACATCTTCTCAATAGAGCGCCATCAATACAATATTCTCTAACTACTTTCACTTCGATATGGAAGACAAAACTCTTTTCTAGATTGACAGTCAAATCCCAGTCCTCAGTCCACGAATTCAGTTTCTCGACAGATCTTTCAAGAACCGTGCATACTTCATCTCTGTTGCCTTCATTGTAAATCCCATAAGCTTTTATATCGTCAGCAAAGATTTGAATTTTGATATTTCTTGAGGTCCCAGTAATCTCTGGAAGTTCAGAAGTGTATGTCAAGAATAGAAGAGGGGACAGCACACCCCCTTGTGGGACACCGCTCATACAATGATGTCCATTGGAAGCTGTCATATACCTGTTGCGTAAATAAGAGCTAAACCAGCTCAGTACGTTGCCACCTTTTCCAAGACTTTGCAGCCTCGAAAGCAATTCATGGTGGCTAACTTTATCAAAGGCTTTGGATAAGTCAATGTAGACTACATCAACTGAATTGCCTTAGTTCAGAGCCACATACCAATCGAACAAACTGTCAACAAGGTTTGTGACTCTTGAACAACGGGTAAAAAACCATGCTGCTCTTTTGGTATTATATTCAAATTTCGTAACAAAGAGAGCACCACACCTCACCTTTTCTTTGATAATTTTTTCCATTACTTCGATCGGAGTGAATGTCAAGCTAATTGGACGAAAGTCGGATACTCTCAACGCACGTGAAACTTCTGGAATAGCAGTAACCAACGCTTCCTTCCAAAAGTCAGGTACCTCACCCAACATCAAGAAAATATTGAAGATGTGGGCTAGAGGCTCAGAAAGGGATGATGCACATTTCACAAATACGATGGGGGAATACCATCATATGGCTCAGTAATGGAAGCTCCGAGATGTTCAAGAACTTTATAGATATCAAATGGATAGAAGTTAAAGCTATTGAGATGGTGCTGATGGATGGGATCCTTTATTAGAGGGTAACGGATGAAATACATTGCAGTTAATCGAGAATACAGTAGCAAAGAAATTACCCAATGCAACTGTTTTGTCAGTGTCAGCATTTGCGTCCGCTGCTGTTGACGCACAGGAATTCCCAAAACATTTCATTCTGTTACGGAGATATATGTGAAGATTTCTCATGGAGGTGTTTCCTGCTAAACTGTGCTTGCGATTGATCAAAAACTTCTCAAGGTAGTGGTTGATGTCAGAGCGAACTTTTTTATAGCAGGGGTTATTCAGCGGATCCGTCGAGTTTTGAAAAATTCTTTGTTTCTGTAAAATCAAGTTCTGGATATGAGTAGGAAATCTGAAATGACCCGGCCGTTGATACCTCGGAGAAACAAAACGTCCCAATTCTTCGTAAACTACCAGCAAAACCTGCGATACAATTCCGACACAGAATTGAATTATCAAAAATATTTGACCAGTCTCATTAAATGCGTGATTCAGGTGGTGCAATCCGCAGAGAGAAAATTCGGAGTTGGCAAAAGGTCAGATTCGGACAAACAGCATTTACATCAAAATGAATGGTTGGGTGTTCGAACGTAGAGAAACGTTGATCATGTGGTAGGGTATGACCAGTTGCATCAGGCCCGAGTTCATGAAAACTCCATGAAATCACTAGAACTTAAATTATTGCATTAAGCCAATCAATTTGAGATTGAAGCCACCAAGAATTATCGTATTTTCTTTTGATGAAACAATAGTTTACAGAAGCTCAATTAGACGGTCATCATCACTTTTAGTAGGACCGGGAGAACGATAAACAATTGCAAATCTCACACAAGTTATATCAGCTGGAACAATTGTTTCCACGCAAAGGACATCAGCTTTGAGGGCAGCGCGAGAGGGTTTTCAAAAATACAGCAAACACCACCTCTCACGAAGTTTATGTGGATTTCCCAGAGCTCTAGTGACCGGTTGAAGGTAAGACTACTTTAACGAGCCGTGGTTTGGAAGAGTCTAATTTGCCGAAATACTTCAGTAGGCCTACATTCAACATCTAGTGGAGAATGTTACAAACCTTGTTTTCAAGTTCTCTTTGACGCATCGACGTGGCGAGAGTAACTTCAGATTCCTGTACTCCAGGAAAGACTGAGCTACGCGAACGTTTTTCTTTCACTAGAAACTCAGTGAATTCCTTGTGGATTTTTTCAGTTAACGCAGATAACATTTGCGCTATGATGGGATCTTTGTTCATAATACTCGAAAGAAGTTTGTTAGCTGACATACGACTGTAGTCAGACTCCCCGACAAAAATTAATATTCAGGGTGGCTCAGAGGATCATTTCTATAACTGGAGCTGCTGCAATCACCAATCAGTACTGACAAGGAAAGTCCCTCATATCGCCATGGCCATTTAAGAAGCGATGCATACGACTAGATGTACGTTCGAACGCTGATCACAAATCTACCTTCCAAGTCTGCTAAACTCCTTTCTGAACGGAGCTATGAAGCAGAATAGCGCAGCGGTAGTGGTCGGGACTCATAGTCAAAACGTCGAAGGATCGGTCCCCTATTGTGTTTACTGTTTCAATTCTTCAGGGATACAGCCAAACTGCTTTTGTTAGCCCATTCAACTGAATCCCTGGAGAATTCAAAACAGTATTTACGATAAGGGACCGATAAGTCGTTATTTTGACTGTGACTCCCGACCACTAGCGTTCATTTTGCTTCATAACTCCGTTCAGAGAATCGTTTAGCAGATTTGAAAGGCAGATTTGAGATCAGCGTTCAAAGATGCTTCTAGGCGTATGCATCGCTTCTTGAATGGCCATGGCGACTTGAGGGCCTTTCCTTGTGAGGTTCTTCCTGCCCTCTGGGTCTCATATCCTTCTATTTTATAAAGCGCTAACTTGGTGTATCGGTTTGTATGTATGTCTGAAAATGAAAATGAAGTGATATGAAAGCTCATGGAGTAAACAGGCCGATAACGAATCTGGATAGCTCGCAGGACTCGCGTAAGTGTTTTGCAGTGGCGTGATTGTGATATCACCTCAACGGATATATAAACACCTACTTGAGTACACTCTCATCATTCCACATGATGCTACAATAGCAGCTGGAGGGTGTACACTCTCATCATTCCACATGATGCTACAATAGCAGCTGGAGGGTAGTGAAAGAGGAGGAGGGGGGGGGAAGATGGGGAGGAGAGAAGGAAACCAATTCCTAACAGATCAAAGGTTCAGTTAAGTACTGAGAGTCATTCCAATGTCACGTCATGGCTGTGATGCTCTTTATTATATAAAACATCTTTCTGTGCATGAGCATCCCCTCTACGAGATTTTGGTGCCACAAAGGAAAGGAGTACAGCGGAAGGCATAACGCAGAGATGCGCTGTCCCGGCAGTTGACAGGGAACCAATCTGGTTAAACTATACACTATCACCGCTTTTACTTGATATTGTCGTTAAAGCTAAGGATCAGATTTTTGGTGATAAATTTCCAAGAAATGGATCGATCATATTGTTTTTGTGGTCTGAGATTGTTAATCTAGGGGGGTATTTCACCTAACCTGTGAAAGGCAGTGGCCGGGCGTAGCTGGGCGATCGCTCTATAAGGAGCAGAGCCCGGCGTCAGCTGGGCGATCCGACTGGTATTCATCATATTGTAGCCAATCATACATTCATCATATTGTAGCCAATCATACTCATGTGAATGTTTTCCATTCCTATTGTAAGCTAAAAACTGTCGGAACATGATTTCAACATAGTCCTATTCTCAGAGCAATTTCCCTTCAAGAACTACGCTGGAGCGCGGTAAATCGGCAGTTTATCAGAGATATACCTGGGCTACATGAAGTATTGCAAAAACCTCGAAATAATCCTCGATGTTCTCATGCAATCCTTCGTATAGTCCTGGTATATGTATCTGATGCCATCTTCATGTGCATCTTCTGCCATCCTTCATATAGCAAGCCTAAGCTCAATCTCCTCCGGCTTCAATCATCTGGTCAACCGAATTAGGGGAAACTGAACGTCCCCCGGAGAATAGAATACTTTGTTCAACATTTCATATTTGTGCCACGGAAACTGCTCTCACCCAAATCTTGGGAACATTTCAAGCGTTCACAGACCGCACAATGAATGGCTATGAGTTGGAAAACTAAAACATTCATCAAGATTGAAAAGGCCATGGCTGGTTGCTTTTGGTGATGATCTTTTACTGACTTGGAAAAAATAGCCTAGAAGGATTGGCTTACGTTTCGTGGTTGAGAAAACACCAAACACTACCAAAACTCAAAGAAATCCATGTGACATTGAACGGCTAAACTGAACTCGACCACAATCTCACCGCAAACGAGTCGTCGGCCTGCGCCTCGTCATCCGTTGTCTTTTCAATATGTCGTTTTGACATTTGTGCCACGATGAAAATCGTAGTAGGCGCAGGGAGGGGGGATGTGGGAAGGGGAAGGGAGGAAGAACGTCCACTATTCCGAAGCTTTGCCCATCCGGATATTCAGCCCGAGGTAGGTCAGCAGCTTTACAAGGAAGGATGCCAGGTCATCCAGTTGATTGGGATCAGGTGTTTGCTGTTACATTGACGCGACTCTGAGCATTGAAAATTTCCCATCCACTAACATTTGAACGGAGTTTCAAAAGTTTTTGTCCGCACTGCCTCAGACACTATCAAAGATGCCCTCTTCTAAACGCAAGCTCTCTATACATCTTCTGTAGGCAAACGTTGACGGGGTAATGATCTCAAGTAAGATGCTGTAGGTAAGAGCAAAAGAGCAAACCAGCGAAGAAGTCATTCCCCAATAAGCCCGGACCACTGCAGCTGTGCCCAGAGAACCCGATATGGTTGCAGTTGCGAGTTCAGCATCTCAGGGAGAATGCAGCTATACGTATAGTTAAATTTTCTTGGTCGGCTTACCACCTCATGTGCTTGCACTCTTTCGTGAAACCTAGTTTTCAAATACGAGGCAATCCTCAAAGTTTCAAAATATTTCGGCATATATTCATATCAAAATATATAAGAAAAAGAATTTGTGGAACGTGTTCGAATCACACAAGGCGATTTGTTCGCTAGCAAATCGCTCGATTCGGAGAGTCTGATATCGCCCTTATGTGCCTTCGCACCCTGTGTATTGAATACCAATCCCTCTGTTTGAGAGTGCAGAAAAATCGTCTTAATCTGAACAGAATTAGTAGAAGTTTGAATAACAACTGCGACACTGATGACTGCGACACTCCGCACATGGAATACAAACGGTCAATGTAATCAGTGATTACTGTAAACGTCGAGAATAATAAAACAGCTTCTGATAATCGAGGAAAACGAAGTTAATAAATCTTCTGTGTTGATAAGAGCGAAGGTAGCAAGTAAAAAGGAGGAAATGCTAAACACTGAGGGAATGCAAGAAGTCAAAATGTTACTGAAAAGGATATGAACTAAAACGGAACAATCTATCAGAAAAAAAATCTTCACAGACAATATAGTTGCAAGCGAAGAAGGAGCATACATTATCTACTACTTTTCCTGCAAACTTAATGACGACAGCTTCACCACTGGACAGAACTCGGGGCTATGCGCCGTGTCAGCTGTTGCCCCACAGTGACTGCAAGTAGTGAACCACAAATGCGGACATCTGAAGAGAGAAGTGTGAGACAGTGAATTATGCATCCCCTACGAAACTTCTACTGGACCCGAGCAGAGGTCCGAGTGACAAGCCCAAGACCTTTTTACAAATCTATGATGTCCCCTTGATACGGTCATTATTCAAAACTGTTTCATAGATAGTCTGCTTTCATTTTTTTGGGTCATTTTGCATTTTGCAAGTGAGAAGATTACAACGCATCAAGGGATTCAAGTAGCACGCTAATCGAAAATCAAAGGGGAACATACAATGTCCGGCGACCAGCTACCCATTTTGGGACATTGCAGTCTGCGCCGATTTAGGGGCTCTTCACGCACATGACATTCACTGCATCGCACATGTGCGTCCTCGATAATGTATAAATGCAGTCAAACAATCAAAAGTGGAGCTACTAGATGCATTGCATTATAACCTGTGAACCACTCAGCTTCAAATGCTGAAAAAATTAACACCAGTCGGATTTACTATGAATTTTTTTAATATGTTCAGTAGTAAACGATGGTTTTAAACAGGGTATTGAATTGGTTAGTCGTTAATTCCCTGAGTTTAGAGATTTTGGCAAGTCATAAGTTCTGTAAAACCCAGAGAGCAACAGAACCTCCGCTATGGCAAAATATCGGGAAGCATAAGTTGGTGGTACTTCCCCGGCGATGCATGATTCTCTTACCTATGTAGTAATCGCGACGTGCATACCCGGTGATACTCCCAAGTACTTAATGTGTTAACATTCACAATGACCACAGCCGAGCTGTTCAACTGGTGTCGTTTCAACATAAGGTCTTCCACCAGGTAAGCCTTAGGTGCAGTCGCAGTAGTTGAAGTTGGCTGCATTTCAGGAGAGCAGTAGACGCAGTCTACAAAGCAGCGATGCTGTGGTTTCCTTGTCTTTCGGTGTTATAATAGTGCAGCACTACTGTGGAGACACAAATTTTTCTGTTAATGCGTTTGCTCTATTTTTGCTTGTGTGCCTTATTGTCGTTAGAGGCGGAGTTTACGACGAAAAGACAGCTAACTAGAAATCGAACCAGAGTTGATCATTGATGCAAAGTTGGGAAAGAAACCAAGAAAAACGGCGTGAACCCGAGAAATGAGAGTTCATTTTGCCTGCTAATTTGCGCGTTAGCATATCGCTTCGGTGCTGGCCTCAACGCTAACGCGCTATCTCTGCTAGAGTGGCCAGAGTAAGACGGCGAAAGCGTGAGCGGGCAGTGGCGCGGGTACGGCCTCGGTATGCCGGTGAGGGAATACTTTTCGCTGCGAAATCCGCATCGTTTCGCACCCTTAGGTTAGAGGGTCGCCTGCCTTTCCACTAGCTACAGTAGTGGCCAGAAAGATTAACAAAGGATTATTCTGAAGTTTCCTTCCGAAAATCACTAGATCATCTCTAAATTTGCACAACTTATATAAGTGTTTTTTTATCTACGCAAAAAATATAACCTCCAGCTCAAACCGGGGTTTGAAAAGTTGTAGATTTTTCAAATTCATGGGAGGCAGGTTCCGTTTATTCACGAAAAATAAAGGATAAACCAACAGAACTACCAATTGAACGGTCACTAACATCAAAGCCACGAGTCGGGATTAGCTCCCAAGACCAGCCCCTCTTACAAGGAAAGGATGATATGTCGAATTGGACGTCCAAAATATATGTGTACCAGCCGATGCGCCTTCACACGCTGATTCCAAATTTGCCTTCCAAACCTGCTGAACGATGCTGCGAATGAGATTAAGAAGGTTTGATTCCCCTGGTTGGTGTGGTGGCCTATTGGTCAACGGGTTAATGGGGATTCGCAGGCCGACTTCAGGGGATCGGATCCGCTTGCTTAAATTCCTTTGCTCCATTCGTAGTACCTTAATAGGGGGTAAGTTCAATGCACAAACAGGCTTTTTCTCGCCGAGAGAGTGTAACCATCGCCTTCAGGAAGACAAACCATTTTTTCTGCCATACTTCTGGACAAATCGAAAGTTTACTCCTACATCGAAAAAATGCAAAAGGCAACCATGGGTAGTACAGACCGTTGGAAACTGCTGCCTTCCACATTACTCACGCACGACTTTCATGGGGCAGGAATATTCTGAATGTTGGAACTTCATGTATATTCACAGTGGAAGACCCCGTCACGAGAATAAACTTCATTGTTAGCGTCGCGTCGCCAAAACCTTTTCCTGGCATTGATCGCCACCCAGGCCTACCCCATCGCCGCCTTTTCTTGAGGCGAAAGAGGAAATCCCAGTTATCTCAGAAAGGTGTTCCCAGACATCGTTAGAGCTTCTAAACAGGGCACTAGTTTGACTTGAGAACGCATAGTGAGCGATGCACTGATTCACGAGTCTTTTACCGAGGCACACACACATGCAATCGTTTCACATGAAAGGGTGAATTTGGGGTTTTCATACCAAGTGGAATCTCTTCCTCAACATACCATCCTACAGATTTTCAGCAAATTCAGAGGTCCAAGTTGTTAGGTGTAGAAGGAGGGGGATAAGAAGATCTACGACCAAATTATCTGCAGCGGTTCAATTTTTGCGACAACAGCGGCGTGCGTCAAGATACGGCTTCTTAAACGTGCAGAAGTGGTTTGCAAACGCAAAGAGCATACTTCCGGATAAGTGCGAAAAACCCTGTACAACATACCCAAACCCTTGGCCTTGCAGACATGAGACTGGCATAGTAGCCACTAGGCCACTGCTCCACGTACAAGCTGTGAATGCGTGTTTGGGTGTTATATTCCTGCTGAACTTGAGTCTGCTGCGTATCACAATGAGCTCCGCAGCTTTGTTCGGAGAATCGTTCAGCAGATATGGAATGCAGATTTGAGGTGTGTGTTCAAAGGCCCCTCAGACAACGGTACTAAGGCCTTGCCTTGTGTGCTGCCGACGCTGAAACTCTACTAATGGCGTGGCGTTTGCGCCCTCTCGCGTACAACTTACTATTGCGACTTTCCCTCTCCTTGCAGCACAGTATCTCTTCTTCATGCCACGGCCGGTCTCACAAGCGGAATTTCAGTGTTTCATATGCTGCCTTTTCCTTTTTCTCCTTTCCAATGTTCCTCATTGCACTTCTTGCCTAATTTTTAAACAAAATAACCCACTAACTCGATTCTGACCGGTGCCTTTAAGCAAATCTAGCACATCGCCTAGACCTTTATAAAGCCTTCAACATAAACTGTGTCTATGGAGTCGACTAATGATTTCGCTCTCTGATGGGGCGTCTTCTCCCATTTTCTTCCCAATTATGCTACATTTTCGCTTAAGTCCGCGGCTTTTTTGAGATGCGACTTTGTAGCTCCTCCCTTCATGATTCTGTGATGTTTCGTCCAGTTCAATGACCTGGTTACTTTGTTGAAGGCACCAAAGCTATGGGAACCACTCATGCATGTAAGAAACACTATGCTTCGAGTCGTTGCTCTAATCATAGGCCAAGTCAACGTCGTGCGACTGTCATGCTCATTGATACACAACACCTTCCAAAATACAACAACACGTCCCCTAGTCGTATAGCATGGCCCCACTTTTCCGAGGCAACTTCATTAAGATTCCGCAGGTTGGCAGCTGATGCTTTGGATCAGAACGCTACCTCTCGCGGTGCCGCACATAACTAGTAACCTTACTGGCAAATTTCATAAATATGTTTTAATCGTCCCAGATGATGTTAGAAACCTGCAGCAACCTTGGTTTCAGGCTTACCAATCGCAATCTACTTCCATTCACTTCACAGCTGGTGCTCTTCTTAGGCCTTCAAGAGTTTATAAACATACGTATGTAGCTGGATTCTGGAAGGTGTTACGTATCCTTTGTCTGGTAGTAGAAGAAGGACTCAAAGCATCGCAACTCTCGCATGCAAGAGTGGTTCTGCCAGCACTGGGTGTTTTTGATGGAGCAGCCAGGGCAGTTTCCTGAGCCAAGCATTACAGAACTACTGAGGAGCTACAAAAACGTTTGTCGAAAAAGGAGCTTCAAATATGAGAAAACCTGGTCCTGTTTGAAGGAAAGTGGATAGCGATGCCTCACTAGAGACTGTGCTCATTAACTAGATAGTGTTTCAACGACTATAGGAGGTTTCGGCGCAGTACTAAACTTGCGTAATGTCAATGGATGTGTAGTTGATTAATCTGTTGATTATATGTATTTATTTGCCTGCCTTTAATAGGTTTGAAAAATCCATTGGGTTGTCGGGAAAGTATTTGCGCATTTTCTTCTTTGTCTTAAAAAATTTTTGGGGATCGTTGTGGAACATTCACTGTAAGGCGTATGCGAACGATGGTAAACGCTCCCTTCATGGCATTTCTGCGTAGTTCACCGCGATTATAGCTTGGAAAATCGTGAAAGTATGTTTGGTTGCTTCTGCTTCGTAAGCCCAGAAAGCGTGTCGTTGAAGAAGCTCCAAAAAGCCCAGATGTTACAATGGACCTCTGAGTTTTCGTTCGCGAAATGGCAGTTATTCGGCTGCCGAAGTCCAGATAAAAAATAATTGATGTGATCGGCCTACCACACTGAACGACGACTGTATTGTAGAGCCGTATGGAAAGAACCCTCGGCGCAATGCACGGAAACTGGCAGAGCATTCCCGGTTATCAGAGCGCAGTAGCGGTTCCTCAATAGCGCCTCGAGAGAAAGAGGAATTATGGCGAGATAATATTCAGCGATCTGACTGATCACAGACAATTAAGACGGTGACATTTTGCATGAACATTTTGATTTACTGCCTGCTTCGCATTCGATTCGACAACTCTATTGTTGGTAAAGAGAAGCGGGGTCTTCATGTTAACCATATACTAAAGCACCACTAGCTCGCACGTATAAAACCAGAGATTCCTAGCCGAATCCAGCCCTGCAACCTGGGAGGCAGCCTTCGAGATTGGTAAACTGCAAACGATTTGGTCACTAAGAGCTGCTGCCAACGAACTCCACTTTTGTTGATAACCGATAATGTTGGCAAGTGGTTGGGCTCGTTGGCACTACGCATGGAAAACACGGCACGTTATTTCGGCAACGCTTATCCTCGAGTTACGAAGAAGATCCAAGAAAAGTTTCCACGCTCGTCAAGGGACCTTCTGTACCGCCTGGTGTATTCAGCAGACCCGGCTCCGCCAGAATACCACCAGCCTCTGTTGCAGTCACACCAACTGAAAAAGAGGTAGCCTAATTATCTGGACCTACTCGGATGAATTGTTCAAGTTTTTCGCCTCAGAAGCTCAGGATTTCTAAATAACCGGCAACCAGACGCTACGTGCTGAAAAGCAGTGTTTCGTCAACTGTGGTGATTTATGTACTAGTTAAAGGCAGAACGCAATATTAATTGATGCGATAATTCCGCTCAAATATGAAAATAGGGAGGAGAGGTAAACTGTGAGTGGAGAAGAAACAAAGAAAGACCTCAACGACGCAGGAGATACGAGCTTTCTTGCTCTACGCTGCGGAGAAGTCCAAGCAGGGTCAACCCTACGTTGTTACGAGTAACAACGGGGAGGTCGTACTTGGATGGTCTTGGAGGGGG
>KZ345281.1:68215-80241 GCA_002352805.1 Teladorsagia circumcincta
ACTTGGATGGTCTTGGAGGGGGAGGGGGTCACTCTAGCACATCTTAAGTCGAACATGAAATTGGTCTCCCAAAAAGTTACGGCCAGTGAAACCTAAGAAAACCCGCGCTTGCAAGAAAATGGCTTGAAGAATACTCCTCAAAAAAAGTAACAACGGGACTAATTTTTTGACCGCTGATTTTTCAGGGACGTTTTGGTGTTTGCTAGAAAGCTTGAAGCCTCTAGTTTGTTATACCGTGTTCAGCTTCCCGAATGAGTGATATTGAACAAAGTGATGATCGTTTGAAGGTAAAAAAGTCGCGGTTCAAGAAAAATAGTAACACAGACCCCCCAAAAAAGTAACAACGGGACTAATTTTTGAACCGCTTAATTTCAGGAACGTTTCAAAGGTCCTTAGAAAGCCTGAAGTCTGTAGCTTGTTATACCTGTTCAGCTCCCCAATTAATGACATTGAATAAAGTTATGATCGTTTGAAGTTAAAAATTCGCGTTTAACCAGAAAAACGTAACAACGTGCAATTGACAACGTTTTAATAATTGACTTTTGATGAAAATTAAACCACGGTTAGAGGGAGGATAATTTGAATTTTTTAAAAATCAAAAAAAAAAATCAAATCAGTTCGGCGCAAAAGCTCGGATGCGAAGGAAGTTATGGCTTTAGAAAAATGAGGGTGAAAATTATAGTGGATTTTCATTTTTTTGCTTGCTAAGTTATTTATTTTGAATAGTTCGAGAACAAATTAGGTTTAATCATGAAGGATGAACGTCGCTGACCCGAAATCCACCGCTTTCCTCGGAGCTACCTGAAGTTTAACGAAGAAAAGTTCGTCCAGATTTCAGAATCCCCGCTTGCCGCCTGCTCACGGTCGGCAAACGCGCTCTATCGCTAGGACGCCATTGGGCGCGATTCAGCACATTCAAAACGCAATCAATATCGCGTGCAGGTATTACTTACAGGGGGTCGTCTCAAATCGCCCAGAAAGGGGGGGTCGTAGAAAATTTCCAGAGTAACAACGGTAGGGTGGACCCTGAGTCCAAGACGGCAGACAGGGGATGAGAGATAATGTGAGTCGCGGATGGCGCAAGAAAAGTCAGTAGAGAGAGCATAGCAGTTCAACGTGGCGACGCAGACAAGAAATGGAATGGTGGGCGGACCACGTTAGGTTGGTGGAGACTGTTAGAAGACCCAAGCGCCTAGCCTCTTAGCGGAGAAGAGAAACGCTCACCGGCGGGGCGGACGCGAGCGCGTGCCTGCGACGTCAAAATGACGTCACAGCTGCGACAGGCTCAAGGAAGGGCAAGCAATGGCAAACCACTTGCGCTGCCACTCCGCTAAAACAGTGGTAGCTTTCCGGCACTGCAACTACTTGCTCAATAAACCGTGACGTGAGCGAAAGATTGTGTCATGAATAGGTACCATTCTCACACTAGAAACCGGAATTGTCGAAAATATAGAGAAAGGGGCTTCCATGTGTAAACCCTATGGAAAACACAGCCAACTTGAAGTTGATCAACACATTGACGAGAGCTCCTTGTACGTGTACCTCAGTACATTTTTGTTCATTTTTTTTAAATCATCAAAACTTTTTCAATAGTTTCACTATCGGGAATGTGTTAATCAATGTTCGTTCTTCAAGCTCGATTCCTGCTCACTTCTGCTGATTACAAAGTGAAGTAAGGGCGCGATAGATGAGCGGAGTACTAAATGTACAAAAGTATTAGTGGCGGAACTCTCCATTGCTCTCTACCTCGCCACCGCTATGACGTCACTAACACGCGAACGCGACCTCGCCGCCGGTGACCTTTTCCACGGAGCCGCCTCTTACAATTAGTGACACGTTTCGATGTGCGACGGTGGCGCGACCTCTCCAGAGACGGACCACACGTTCCTGTCCAATGTAGCGACAACTTCAGTAAGGCTGAGCACGGAGATTGCTTTTGACCGTTGGCTGTACCAAAGAAGAAAAATTAATCCGGAGAAAAGTTGAAAAATGGGCGACTTTCTCGGCAACTTAATTTTTTGCCCCGAATCGAGTTAAAGCTCGATAGTTTTTGTGAGGGTTAGAAAGCACATAATAAGTAACTAATGCAAACTTGGAAACAATTCTCTACTTTTCAGGGGAGAAAACCTCGAAGAAGCGTCTGTCAACTGATTTTTCGACAAAACTCTATATTTTCCCCTTTTCTCGAGCTTCGACCTCCTTTGGAGGAAGCGATCGAGCTGCCTCTCAAGTGAGAAAAGTTCCGCACGCCATCCATGAAAGGCAAGACAAGAGCTGAGATGAAGTTTGTCCAAACGAGGTAAGGCTCGTCGAGACATTTTTCTACATTAATAGCACGATGGAAATGAAGAATGAGTGATAACTACACGTCAACCACGCAGCAACCCATTACAATACCGGAACGAAGGTGGTGCAGTGCTTTGGAGTTTCGTTCCTGCACCTTATTACGCCGCATAACTCGCCATTGCCTCTGACGGCCACCTGCCGTCTTATTGGGTGGGTCTCCTACCCAATTTATTATGTAACGTCCTCACTTTCCCATCGGTTTCATCGCGACAACTTCCTTCAGGTTCGATGTCTTTACTCCATTGTAACCATTTTTCCTTATCACATTTGCTTCACGTATCCTTTCTGGTCCTACTATCAAAACAACGCAGCTGAATGAATGTTAAAAAAAACACTAACGTAGCGGAATTTCTTTTGCGGTTTCCAGCTCACTCAGTAGACATGGAGTGATGCCATCACCTCCAATTGTTCAGAGTGTAGTCCCGCTGCTGTTTATTTATTTTGCTATTCATTTGCCAGTCTAGCTGCGCACGTATACGCGTGCATCACGCGGGACTACAATGGTATGAATTAGAGACATTGACATTTTCATAGTGCATCTCAGAAAACTCCATCAATCTCGGTAGCGATATCCAACTCGATAAGGTGAATGACCGCTAAAAATGAGTGCCATTTCCAAAACAGAGCTTCGATGATTTCCCCCCCCCCCCGGCCCTACGGTAAACTCTAGGTGTACGCAAGCACAGTGCACGAGCAGAGGTATTTTACATGACGTTGGCTAGGGTTTTACCTAAATTAGGGTACTAATTGTAGACTATGTGCGCTCCTTGCGCAACGTCATGCAACTACACTGCTTTGCAAAAGTATGAATCCACCTGAAAATTTCCCTAAAATCTGCATGAAAAGATGTTCCTGAGAGAGCCTTCGGAAGAAATATGTGCCAAATGTAAATACTATTCTGAGTGTAAGCACCAGCTTCCATTTCGAAAACACGGAAATCTTTTTTTTTATTTTTCAGAAAAAGAGCCACTTTGCCGATTTCGCAAAAATATAAATCCACCCCATCTTTCTCGGTTGAACTTCTTTCTCATCTAGTGAAACTGTCAGGTTGTTATCAATCCCTCTTTTTTAGGTGATCACGAAAGCAACACCGCTGCCGGACCCAGAAAAAAAGGCGGAATCTTTGAAAAGGTGAGGAGATTCACCATGCAGTCAAACCGCGCGAGATTTGTGCCCCGTTCACGTGGCTGTCGAGCATTTCGTCAAGAATTCTGCTGCATATGGAATATAGAAGATAACCGAAGCTTTTTCTCCGCGTTGCGATTGCGGTCACCGTCGCGCGATAGGAAAAGCAGCCGATTTTCCCGAGAGACGCTCAAAGATCCAACCATCAAAAAAACCTAATGTCTTGAAATACAAAGTTTGACGTGTCTACAGGAATTCTGAGACCACTGTTCGACTGAGAATGTTTAGGGCACATTGAAGACACGAAATTATCGCAAAAATCAAGTCGTCTCTTCCATAATGTGTGCATGCTGTGCCAACTGCATTATGTTCGGCTTTCTACCCGCTACTCTTTACTGTCTTTCTGTCTTGTATCCGTTTTTTTTTGTGCAGATGTGTTTATCAGAGAGAAAAGCTCATTTTGGAAAAGAAAACCGGTAAGAAAAGTGAAGACAGACAGAAAAAGGTACTGTGCGAGCATATGCCTCGCTCCGGCCAGTTCAACCACTGATTTTGGGAAAATTTAGTTCGATTTTGCCGAGTCTTTCGTGTATTCAAATAGGCACTACTCATTTTCCGTCGGACAGTGGTCTCAGAGTTCCTCTAACACACGCTCGACGGTGTCTTTGAATAAATTAAATTTTTTTGAAGTTCGGATTCTTGAGCGCGCCTCGGAAAAATCGGCTGCTTTCCCTACAGCGCGACGGTGACCACAATCGCAGCGCGAAGAAAAAGGTTCAATTTTCTTCTAGATTCCATATGCTACAGGATTCTTGACGAAATGCTCGACAGCCATGTGAACGGGGCACAAATCTCGCGCGGTTTGACTGCATGGCGAATCTCCTCACTTTTTCAAAGATTCCGCCTTTTTTCTGAGTCCGGCAGCGGTGTTGCTTTCGTAGTCACCTAAAAAAGAGGAATTTGTAACAACCTGACAGTTTCACTATATGAGAACTAAGTTCGACCGAAAAACATGGGGTGGATTTATATTTTTGCAAAATCGGCAAAGTGGCTCTTTTCTAAAAAATAAAAATAAAAAATTTCCGTGTCTTTGAAATGGGGGCTGGTGTTTACACTCAAAATCGTATTCATATTTGGCACATTTTCCTTTCAAAGGCTTTCTCAGAAACATCCTTTCATGCTGATTCTCAAGAACTTTTCAGGTGGATTTATACTTTTGCAAAGCAGTGTACATACAACATACCCTCCCATTCGAAAAGCGAGAATGTCGGGTGCAGACCACATACCATAACTGAGGGCGACCGCGAGAAGGCGGCATTGCCAACTGACACGTTTTCGCGGTCGTCGCCAGTTGTGGTATATGGATGCATCCGACACTTTCCCGTTTTTCGAAGGGGAATATATGTATGTCGATGTATGGCAACATATTATGTTTAGCTGCCAATAGGATACTCGTACCATTGTCACTTCATCGTGTCCCACTTTCCGGGCTATGGCCTGGCTTCTCAGGTATTCGATATTTTCGCGCTGGTGCCATAATTTTAGGCCTTAACACCATCTGGTTGAAGACACAATCCACTCACTGAGAGTGGCTTCATTTCCTATTGAGCAGACCGACACCGTTAAAGGTACGGGTTGCGATTGAATCGGTGTTATTTTGTTAAGAGCAGGATTGCAAAAAGGAATGTATGTGGAGTGCGGGAAAAATAAGATATTTTTAGAGATAAAATCTTTCCCTTCTCATGCTGGAACCACTGATCACCTTTTGCCACTTCCCCTCTCGGAAGAGCACTATAATTTGTTTGGAGTGCGCCCAAACTGATGCTCACCTCTTCTCGTAGCCCTTGATGTGATCAACCGCCCTCCTTTTCATGTTTCTGGTCTGCCCAGGGAGTGAGTTATGATTTTTTTATAATAAATACTAATTGTAAGGTGAGAGCCTGCTAAGCCCATTGTAGATGGAACTGCTTCCCATCCAAAACACAATACCTCAACTAATAGCAGTGCGGCCGCTGCCTTTTCTTGAAGCCGTGTGACCTATCGTGTTTTGGCTTAACACTTCCGTTTCCGCCGTAAACAATTTATAGTAGAACCGCTCTTGCATACATCTCTACACCAGTTTTTGCGAGTGTCTGAGCTTAACAAAGCTATCAATTATCGTATGGGAAAATTGCAGCTACCTCTAGCTGTGAGTTGCACTACGATAAAACCAGATGGGCTGGAACGATATACACCGCTGTCTTAAATTAATGCTAGCCACCATTGTTCCCAGTTTCAGGCTGTCTCTTCAACAGGGTCACATCACGTCCGTCCCATGCGCAAGCCGTCTGTATTATCCGCACGTAGGTCATTCTCGACATTACACTGCTTTGCAAAGTTATTTAGTTAAATCCACCTGGAAAGTTCTTGAAAACTTGCATAATAGGGTGTTTCCGAAAAAGCATCCATAAGGGAAATGTGTCTAATATAAAAACGATTCCAAGTGTAACCACCAACTTCCATTTGGAAGACATGAAAATTTTTGATTTTCTGTTTTTCAGAAAAGAGCGACTTTGCCGATTTCGCAGAATTATAAATCCACCCCATGTTTCTCGGCTGAACTTCACTGTTCTTTGGCGTAACTGTCAGGTTGTTTCCATTTCCTCTTCTTTAGGTGGTCACGAACGTAACACCGCTGTCAGTCTCTGAAAAAAGACGAAAACTTCAAAGTGTGAGGAGATTCGCCATGCCGTCAAACCGCGCGTGATTTGAGCCCCGTTTATTTGGCTGTTGAGCATTCGTCGAGAATTGTGCAGCATAGGGATTCCAGAAGGTACTGAATCTTTTTCTTCACGTTGCGGTTGCAGTCATCGTCGCCTTATAGGGAAAGCAGCCGATTCTCCCGAGGGGTGCTCAAGAATCCGAAATTTCTTGAAAGACACCGCTTGTTGTGTGATACAGGAGCACTGACGAGGGGAAGTCTTTCAGGTAGACCCGCGCATACTCAAAATGGTTCTCTGCATGATGTAGAGTGTTGTGCGCGGAGTACAGATTCGTAGTCCATTTCCGCTAAATGGCCGTCTGAATGCCAAAAAAAATATTGGGAAAATGGTCCCTGGTTCAATTCCCCTGGGTGACGAAATTTTTGCATTGTGATTTAACGTCACTAATTGGCGCCGAAAGTCGCCAACACTAGAAATTGATGCAAATTTATAACTAGGCTGGCAAAAACCCTTACAAGTAGGCGCATACCGAAAACTGGTAGGAGAAAGTTGTGACTCAAAAAGGACACGAACTTGCTGTCGGTAGGCGCCATAGGGATCCGAAAGATGTTGGAGCCAAAAATGGATGTCATATTCGTGATGAGGACACCTGATAATGCCTGTAATAGACGCTGTCAAGAAAATCAAGATTTTGACCCAACTTCGAAAAATTGTTCCATAAGTAAAGTAAGCTCTCTAGCACGGCACGCCCGACGGCTAACTTCTTGGAAATAACTTCCTCTAGATTCTACCCAATAAATGAGAAATGTCAATATTGAACAGACAATAGCAAGCACCCAAACTGATGATGGTCGGGGGGGGGGGAGGGGGGCACCCGCAATGCAGGGATTTTCTTCTGGTTTTACGCACGGAGCCACCAATAAGCTACTTGGAATACTTGAGTAATTACTTATGTCTGGTACAATTTTTTAAACTTTAGTCAAAGATGCGATTTCCCTCGAAACTTCGGCTATACAGGTAACTCACTGCTCTGGTCACGAATATGGCACTGTTTTCTGGAACAGCCGCTATCTGGCGCCATTTCGACGTTACAACTTTTTTGCCTTCTTTGGTCAAAACTTGCGTCATCGAGTTTTTGATGATTTTCGTCTTGAATAGGGCATCCATTTTGGCAACAGTGTGATTCGGAGCCGATCTGGTAGTGCCAACAGAATGCAAAAACGCCATCGCCTGGAGGATCCGATCCACCGACCCCGAAGAAGGGCGCCTATTGAAATCTACAACGCTATCCACTACACCACCGGTGCTTCCACCAGCTACCAGGCTGGTGAGCACTTATGAAACTCTAACACGCTCTTCAGTACATAGCATGACATCACTGCGACAACATTCCAATTTTGACTAAAGTTCACCCTGTTTTCGGTACACAGCTTGCGAACACCTTTCATTGTGCAAGCAGTCCACGCCATGAATGAGACAAACCACGTTGAATGTGAAAAAAACTGCAGTTCCAGGCGAGATTATTTTCACTCCTTTTTTGGCATTCAGAGGGCCATTTAGCGAAAATGGACTGTAGTTCTGTACTCCACGCACATCCCTCTACATCATGCAAAAAACCGTATTGAGAAAGCGCGGGTCCACCTAAAAGACCTTTCCTCGTGAGATCACTGTTCGACGGAAAATGAATATGCCACAGCTATAGACACGAAATCATCCCGGAAATCAAGCCAGCTCTTCCAAAATGAGTGCACGCTGGGCCAGCTGCATTAAGTTCGGCTTTCTACCCGCTACTTTTTACTGTCTGTCTGCATTCCACTCCGTTTGTTTGTGTTTTACGGGAAAAACTCATACTGGAAAAGAGAACCAGTAAGAAAGTGAAGACAGACAGTAAAAAGTAAAAAGTAAAAGTAAAAAGTACTGTGCGAGCAATATGGCCTCGCTCCAGCCACTTCGACGCTGATTTTGGGAGAATCTGGCTCGATTTTGCCGAGTATTTCGTGTCTGTGTCATACTCGTTTTCCGTCGAACAATGGTTTCAGAGTTACTGTATGACACACCAAACGGTGTCTTTCGATAAATTAAATTTTTTTGAAGGTCGGATTCTTGAGCACCCTTTGGAAGAATCGGCTGCTTTTCCTATAAGGCGACAATGAGTGCAACCGCAACGTGAAGAAAAAGATTCAGTACCCTTCTGGAATCCCTATTCTGCAGAATTCTCGACGAAATGCTCAACAGCCACATACACAGGGCTCAAATCACGCGCGGTTTGACGGCATGGCGGATCTCCTCACATTTTCGAAGGTTTCGCTTTTTTTTCTGAGCCCGACAGCGGTGTTACGTTCGCGACCACCTGAAAAAGAGGAAGTGGAACTAACCTGACAGTTACGCCAAATAAGAGTGAAGCTCAGCCGAGAAACATGGGGTGGATTTATAATTCTGCAAAATCGGCAAAGTGGCTCTTTTCTAAAATTAGAAAATGAAAGATTTTCATGTCTTTGAAATGGAAGTTGGTAATTACACTTAAAGTCCTATTTATATTAGGCACATTTCCTTCATGAAAACTATTTCAGAAACACCTTATCATGCAAGTTTTCAAGAACTTTTCAGGTGGATTTATAATTTTGCAAAGCAGTGTACTCTCACGCGGTAGAGAGCGATGGTCAAGGATTTTCTCGACCCTCATTCACCCCGTGTACGAGCCTCTTTTCAAAATCCACAAATGTGACCGCTGTTGAGACTGGCGAGAAACACGGTTGACCCTGGTTTGTGCAGGTAAGGGGGTGATCGCGATGGCTGAAGGGCATTGCGGTCATGATGACGTCATCGATATCATGGGGAAGCAGGGTCAACCGTCCGTTGGACAAAGTCCAATGAGGTGGTCGTATTTGGCCGACCGAAAAGAGAGCGGGTCGTGTTTGCAAAGTTCAACGTCGCAATACGTAGGTAAGACGTTTTCAAACTAGACCTAAGTTAGTAAAAGTGACCAC
The DNA here is from genome assembly GCA_002352805.1 of Teladorsagia circumcincta. Taxonomy (NCBI): domain Eukaryota; kingdom Metazoa; phylum Nematoda; class Chromadorea; order Rhabditida; family Trichostrongylidae; genus Teladorsagia; species Teladorsagia circumcincta. The sequence goes on from KZ345281.1 coordinate 77,376, forward strand.
TACGGTAGATGGATTGCTAAGAGCTTATAAGAAAACTTTGGAAAAAAATCAAACTGTCTGCAACTTCCTAAAAAGTTTAATATCTGTCGTGATACACAAAGCTTGTGCGATGTCATGTTAACATTATTCCCAAAAAAAACTGAGCTTGAAGGGAGCTGTAATTGTTTGAGTGTTAAAAACTCGTGTTTTTAGAAGAGTTGCTCCGAAAATCAATGAAAAAGAAATTGCCCAACGGGACGATTTTCTGAACAACTCATTTTGGGAACAAAATGAGATACTAATTACAAAGCACTGACTTTCTAGTTTCATCCAAAGAAAAAAGAATTGCAGAAAGTTCATTATGAAGAAAGTTATAAGAGTTTGAAACCAGAAAACCAGCGCTCCGCGAAAAATTTGTCCGCGATACACCCAAAATTGTCCAACGGGGCGATTTTTGACTCCACTAGTTTTGGGAGGAGTTCAGGTATCTGTTAAAGAGCTCTAATCTTTTATTTTATCCCAGGGGGACAACGATTGCCAAACGTTCATTTTGAAGAAAGTTATAGCCTTTGAAAGTCAAAAAACCCGGTTTTGAAAAAGAAAATGTCCAACGGGCGATTTCTTGAAGAAAATAGGCTATGCAAAAATTAGGGTATATTTAAGAAAGAAAACGATCTGTAGTCTAGAAATTTTCTAGCCACTTCTCACAAGCTCCTAGTTGAAGAAAATTACAATCTTTCAAAGAAAGAAGCGAACATTTCTGTGAATTCCGGCTTCTCTACCCCATAGCTCACAGCGATTTGAAGGTAGTGCACAAAAATTGATGTTTTCGGAAACTAGGTGTCTCGTAGATCACAAATCTGTTTTGATGTTCGAAGAATGTTGAAAATGAACTGAATTACAATCTTTTGAAGATTAGCAGTTCGCCTCGGCTTTATCGTGCTGCTTCGAGGGGGAAATTGGGCGCGCAAATGCAAACTCAACGTTCCAATGCTATGTTCGGTTAACTGCGAGAATGTTCCTGACGATTAGCTGAACTGATTATGTTTCGGGTCGGGTGTTGGGGGGGGGGGGGTGGTAGTACCGAGGCCCTCCAGCAGGGGGGTCGTGAAATTTCCAAAATTTGTTCAACGTGGCGGTTGTCCCTAGGTGGAAGAGCGGTCAGAGACGGCTCTAATCGCACCCACCACGGCACATCGCAACCTGACATCGGGTCAACCGTAACGTTCACATTCTTTGAGAATTTCACGCCGCCCCCGCCCCATATTAACTACTTTGCCTTTTACATAATTTGATCTCGTCATTGATGTATGGGCAGTTACCGACATGAAGAAGTCGTGGACCGTGGTCAGTCCGCGCGCTTTCTCTCGCACACAGGAAGGAGTCGAGAGAACATGAAGTTTTATTCATTGAATAAATGGAATTTCTAAATTTTTTGCGTAAACCAAAACCTAGTAATCGTAGAGATATCTACTTTTAGAAACCTGCTAGGTTTTTTTAAATCTCTCAACTCTTTTTCTTTTATAATCTGAAAAACTAAACCCTATAGCAATTACACTGCAGTAGAAATCCCTCAAATCAGAAGGTTATATTTTTCTTCAAAAGCGGTTTCATGGAACCGGACACAAAATTTTGAAAGCTCAAAATTTTTCCTTCCTAAAAAGTATTTCAAATGTGGCGGATGTGCAATATTTCAAAAAATCGTCCCGTTGTTCCGTTTTTTGTGCACGCGCGAGTTTTCTACACTCAAACACTCATAACTTTCTACATTATTAACTTTTTGTAGATGTCTAAGGCTAGTTAGAAACTAGAAAATTAGAGCTTTCAAAATAGTGCCTTACTTTTTTCCAACGACCACTCTTTCAAAAAATAGTCCCGTTGTTCCGTTTTCGGGGGGGGGTTGTGGTCCGATTTTTGAGAAGGCGCGGGTTTTCGACATTCAAACACCCATAACTTTCTTCACAATTGACATTTTGCAGATGTCTAAGGCTAGTTAGAAACTAGAAGGTTAAAGATTCTTAACAAGCACTTTACTTTTTTCCAGCGATCACTCTCTCGCAAAATAGTCTCGTTGTTCCGTTTTTTTCACCTTGATTTTTTTCAAGCCATTTTTCTGAACAGCGACAATGCAGTCTTCAAAAGCCGATAACTTCCTTCAAAGTTGATGTGATGGGAAGCGGTAAAGACTTTTAGACTCTACTCGAAGAGTAATTCATAAAAGGTATGAAATTTTTCTGAAATTCTTTCTTTCGCCTTGTTTTTCTTAAGGGGTCTCTAGAAGTCAATCCAGCAAGTTCGCTACGCTTGTTCCGCTTAGATTCAATTTAAAAGCGTCGAAATTCTCTTCAGGAAGTTTGTTGCTCCCGGCCGCTGGCAGAGAAGGCGTTACTGTGAGAAAACGCCTGCTCGGGTTTGCGCCGTGAACCTGTCTGTGGTCAGAAATCGCACTCGCACTTGGAAGTCCTCCATTTTCTGAAGAAGCTGTCAGTATCGTGACTAAATTGCATTGCACTGTTACGTGATACCCTTGCTTCGCTTTCCCATAAGTGCTCTACAATTTGTTCTCCTTGGGATTTCAGGAATGTTCGATCATCGGAGACAGACCATGTTTTTGCACCATGCTCTTGTAATCTCGCCTATTGTAATCATCTGGTCTTCTCCATGATTCGATCGACCTATGACGCTTCAGCTGATCTTTATTTCTTCACATGATCGACTACATGAAAATTCGTTTTTTTTTCTTGCGATGGAACTGCAGTGATTTATAAATATCCTGTTATCCACATTTGACTCCGCCAAGTGTCAGCATTTTTTGCGATCGAAATATTTTCATTACGTTTTCTCACAAATTTGCTTTCCTACTGTTTTTTTTTTTGCCTTTCATTCC
>KZ345281.1:129450-141741 GCA_002352805.1 Teladorsagia circumcincta
AACGAGATTGAGCCAGTCATGTGGCACTTTGAAAGACAACATATGGACTTTCCGGCTTATGAATTTGATCCCACTGGATTTCACAAGCGATGCCGGAAAGGCCTAAAATGAGGTGGGCCAATCCATTGGTGAATGGATTGGTGCTCGGTCAACAATGGAGATGCATACACAGGACGGCAGGATGGTGCAAAGTCGACTTGCGTAATTAGCGAAGTTCCGTTTGGCTGGTGATACAGTTGATTTTAATTGTGCATAACATCATTTTCAAGCACATCCTTGCAGAAGAAAGTTTACCCCTATAGAGGTGGTTTCGATCCGCACAGCCCAGAATACAGAAAGAAGTTGCTTCTCACTCGTTTGACCTCTACCGAAGCGCTGCTATGAAGACCTCTACCGAAGCGCTGTTATGAAGATCTAGAGTCTTGAGTCGAGCGAGCATATACAGCACAACTGTTCACAAAAAAGCCTCACAAAAACTGGTGTTTTCCAAGCTTCGAAGATGGCAGGCTCGTCACCTTCTTTGACATCCTCAACGAGCAGACTCTTTTGGAATTCCCGCCCAATCGAATGAACGTTGAAGTGCTGCCTAACATCGACAGAGTTCTGGCGAATATTCCGAGAAAATTCCCAACACCGAGCTCTTGTTCGAATGTTCTAAAGAATGTTGAATAAATAGTTGGAATGAAATGGGGCCCCGGTAGCGTAGCTGGTAGCGCACCGGCGCGGTAAGCAAAAGTTCAAAAAGCAAGGTTTCGAGTCCCGTGTGGGGCAAGAGTTCTGTTTACAACCCAGATTCTTGTGAAACTACCCAATAAAGACTAGAATCAAAAAAGTCCGTAAGAGCCTTAGCCAGAGCAATTACGGGAGCCTCCTTGAGCTCGACGACGATGGCAGATGACGTCATATCCTGAAGGCAGTGAGTACAGTGAAGGAGGGCTTGCGTCTACTCATAGCGGGGGGGGCATTCGAGGGATATTTCACTGTGAAACTTCCGTAAACGACGGTAATCTCTGCGAACAAAAAATCCCTGAAGTGCGACATGTGCGAAACCTTTTTTTTTGCCTTCTCCCCAACCGCCCACCCGTACAACCTCATTGGAATGACTCGAAAGCCTTTCTGCCTTGGTCAAAGTGAAGCCCGAGCTATTTTTATGAGGGTGGAAATTGCATTGTGTGTATGATCACCAGTGAGAACCCACGTCTGAATGAAGATTTTCATTCGCTCACTTCATTTCGCCTTCGTTGTATCCACACTCAAAGTAAAGAATATTAGTTCCAAATACAAAAGAAGGGACCAGCAGCAAGTAGCGATGCTGCCACCCGAGTGTTCCGTGGTTCAAGTCCTTAATCTAATTCTGTCTAAGCTCGCTTCTCTTTCTACCCAACATTATGAAGTAGAACAATATTCTTGAAACTCATATTGCTGACGAAGAATTTCCTTGAAGATATCTAAACCTTCTTTTCACCTCCTTTTCCCCCCTCCTCAATCCTTTTCACTTCGAATGATTTCATCCCCACCATATAGAATTCGCTAAGTATGTCTGTCTGTGTGTGTATCTGTGTGTCCTTCGTCTCTCTGTCACGAAATTCATAGGTCGCGTCGCAGTAGACGTCAGGCATTGATTTTGAGATATGATTTAGGGGACATGTTTGGTGGGTGTCAAAAAGTGATAACGGTTGATAAGATTTGCTGGGTCAGTTGGTCGACGGCGAGACATGTGGCTGACGCAATTGATATCAACAAGAGATACCGTGTTAAAGCCTGTCCTGTGGACTAATGCTCTCCACCTGTCAAAGTAGGACACGTCAAGGACTGTGATGTATCCCGTTTTCAACATGTTTTCTTTTGTCAGAGGATTGCGTCAGCCACATGTCCCGCCGTCGACCAACAGACCCGATTTGCTAAGAGGCGCTGGAATGCAAATTCCACGAAATCGCTACGGGTGTCCCAGCAGTGGTGAAGCGTTGATTCCATGATATGGAGGATGGGACAGGAACATACTTGGTGGGTGACGAAAAGTGATAACAGCTGGTCAGCCCTGACAAGAGGCGCTAGAAGCAAATTCCACGAAATTCACGGCGCTGGCCCAGCAGCCGTGAGGCGTTGGTTCCGACCAGTGATGTGGAGGGTTGGGCGTGTACATGTTTATTGAGGGACAGGAAGTGATCAAAACTGATAAGCGCTGACAACAGTTTTATGCAGCGGGGAGGCGATGATTTTGACAAGTGATGTGGAGGGTGGAACGGAAACATGTTTTGTGGGGGACAATGAGTGATAAGGGCTGATAAGGGTTGATAATAACATCATGGGTAAGAAAATGGAGGGCCGTTCAAATCAGATTTTCGGTTACGCATTTTTTGATAGCACTTCATTTGTGATACTATCATAAGCTCCGAGCACCACTCGACACGAACTCCTAAAGTTCCTAAGATGTGCAGTGGATCTTCGAAATGATACAAAAGAAATACCGGGTATTTCTACAGCAACATCATCAGCGACTATTATTCGACCGCTAAATTGTCCCAAAATTCAATGCCTGGCTGTTGTTTACAGACACCTCTTTAGCTCCGCAGTCCACCGCGCATATCAGTGTATGAGCTTCACTACAAATGGACGCAATCTATGGAATGGTCAGCTAATTCATTTCACGAGGAAACTTATTGCTTAGCGGTGGAACCTAACGCTCCACCATTGTCAAGTTTCACTTAGTCCTTCCGTATCATGCGCGCAATGGCGTTGCCAAGCTGGTTTTTAGATATGCTCAATAGTTGTTATATGAACTATCATGGGTACTGGGATTCCTACTTCAACATCATCGAAACAATCATTATTCGAACACTAATTCATGACATTCAATTCATGGTGGTTGTTTATAAACACCATTTCAGCTCTGCACTCCACCGCGCGTAGCAAACGGTGAGCTTCAGCAAAACAAGGCAGCCCATCGAACGGTCAGCTAGCCTAAGTATAGCTGCATTTCAAAAATCAACTAACTGCTGGATCTTTAGCCGCAAGAACCAACCCTCCACAGGCTGGCTACTTTGACCAGAGCCTACCGCATGATGCGCGCGGCATTCTGTAGTTTCCAAAATGTTCAGGACTATTTTCTGCAGACGTTCACATCCTTCCCTTTACAAAATATCCAAAAAACAGCGCTTCTTTGCTACTGGGCCGTGCGCTATAAATTTCGGGAAAAACAGACACACACAAACACATGACAGGCATACTTAGCGAACTACAGTCCATATCTCGGAGCGTGATAAGGCGTGCCACTGAAAATGACGTGGCGACTGTCGCACTTGATAGAGTTACGTGGATAACCTGCTTCGACCATCCCTTGCTGATTCTCAGCGAAGTACTATTTTGGAATATGGCCTCGCGACTTCTATCAAGTGCGGCGGCCACCAGGTCGAGTCTGCAAACCCTCCAAATCTAACAGTTGGATCTGTGCCTATATACATACATGCATATAGTATAGTAGATGCCTACATAGTACTCGTTTTCACATAGTACTCGTTTTCACTAGTTCAAGTAGATTTTATGCCTGATCGGCCTGAATGCTATACGATAAGAGCACTATTTAAGCCCAAGATCGATTTTGCAGCGAACTTCGCTTTCCCGTAGCCCGATGATAGGGATGTTTTGCGTTCTTCATATACTGGCCGGTTTCTGGAGCCTGTTTCCGGCATCCTACGCTTACATCGATGATAGGATCGTGGCAAAAGCCAAAAATTGGCAATGGGTAGCTCTTCCCGGCAAGGGAGAGACAATGATTAAAGTGAGTGAGTCGAATCTCAGCCAAACATCCGCCGATTACAGCCATTTGGAAGTACGCTACTCCGCTTCACTATTTCGTTTTCAGTTTGTGAATAGCACCCTTTTGGCAGGCCACGCATTCGATCACATTGCGGCGGAGAACTTTTGCCAGAAGGAAAATTCTCATTTGGCATCAATTCATTCAGAAGCCGAGCAAAAATTCATAGCAGGTAGGCAACGCTCCCAATTTGTGGTCGTGCATGCGACTAGGCGATTAGGCTTAGAGCATAATAATGAATGCGGAGGTTATGTTGTTAGAGAGTTCATCTCACCTATGCTAGGGCAATTGAAATCGAAGTTTTGAAAGGAGGAATTCTTCCACCAATCGCGGCACGGCACTCTCTTCACCTGTGCTCTCTCGATGGGAGAAAATTTTCAGTTCAAATGTAAAACAACTGAGTAAACTGTGTGGGGTATGTTGCAAAGAATTATTTCTAGGATAACAGTAGCGCTAAATTCTAGGGTAACCAAGAAATTTCAGAAGGTGATGGGAATGTGGTGAATACTACCAATATAATCGGCCAAGTGTGTCTATGTGTGTGTGGTGTGTGTATGTGTGTGTATGTGTGTGTATGTCTGTACATGTGTGTATGTGTGTATGCGTGTATGTGTGTACATGTGTGTATGTGTGTATGTGTGTAGGTATGTGTATGTGTGTGTATGTGTAGTAAGTTCTGTGCCCACACATGAGAAAAAAGTAAGTAGATGTACTACACTAGTAATGAGATAAACGAAACTACAAGGCAAACTACACGGTGGATCTTGCGAAGGTATGCAGGCTTAGCACATGCATAGCACACGGAGCAAACGCTTAAGGCAAGAACACGATAAATAGCAATCAGGAACAGGATGGCGGTTGGCTCCGACAATGGCGGCTCTATCACGGACGGGTAATTAGGACCTCGCGGCGTCCCCGCGCACATCTTGACCCCCTATAGCATAGTTGCTCAAGAAAACACTAACGAGGAAAGGCATTTAAATCCATGGGACTTTGGATCGAACCTGGATATATCGCTAGAGCCTGGGAAACTATTGAGAATTACTGAAACCAAAATTGCAAAACGAATCTGCCAAGGAATTTATGAGCAGTCAAAGCTGGCTGCAAATGAGGGCTTGTGGATGACGCTCGCTAGTGTTCGCGCAATCTGGTTGCCCTGGAGCAGTGGTAATGTTCTTGCTCATTATGATCCAGGTCTTGAGTTCTAATTCCGCTGTAGCGGAAACTTTTGCAAATCGTGTTTCGTACCCAGTAGAAACTTTTATCCTAGTTTTTGAGCCCCCAAGACGCCCGTCGTGCGGCGAAGGAAGAGACGCAGACGCAAAGGACGAGCCGTAGCGCATACTGATTGGTTAGGCGTCAGGCTAAATAGAGTGGACCATACTACGTCTGTATCGCACAGCACGCGGCGAATCGTCGTTTGCCGCACCTGCGTCTCTTCCTTCTTCACGCTATGGGCCTCTTGGGGAACACCCTTACCGATGAGTGGCAGAAGTGAATGTGCAGACGTATGAAGTTAGCTCTGTTCGCTCTGAACGGAGGAGACAAATCCATGCACGAAGTTACTTTATTTCAATACATATAATAAACGTCAGTGTATGAGGATAGCTGTGATCAGGTGCTTATTCGAATGAGTGTCAAAAACTAGCTTAGTAGTCTCTACTGCGTACGAAACAGTAAATTTGCAAAATTTGAGTTGCACTGGGAATAGAACCCATGACCTGGTTGATGATGAACGAGAACCTTACCACTGCTCCACGGCAACAAGATCCCATTTACACTAGCGAGCCTCATCCACGAGCCCTCATTTGCAGTCAACTTCTCATAACTTCCTTGACAGGTTCGTTGTGCAATTTTGGTTCCCAGATTTATAACCAGTCTCCCAGGCTCCATCGATATATCTCGGTCTTGATTCGAAGTTGCATGGGGAGTTCAATGCCTTCCCTGGTCACTCATTAGAAAGTCACTCTTTATTGCTATTATATAATGGGTATCTTGAAAAAGTCTCTTGTATGAAGTATGCCTGTCTATGTCTTTCTCTCTCTCACACAATATACTTATAATCCCTACTAAAAATAGAACAACTGTTGAAAGGTTCTGCGGTTTTTCATCACGCTCATAAGAACCTTCTTAGCAGAAACAAAATAGCAAAACTTCTTGCTGTGAGTACAATGAACTATTTTATATTATTTCTTTCAACTACGGTACCTTTGAGGGTGTGCTGGCTTACGACATTTCTGTCTCTGATGAATAAGACTAATCCCCGATCTTCCGAGCATATGACAAGCCGTCTCATTCGTTTTCTAGGTCTTGCTAGGCAAATTGTGCCCAGTGGACATATATACATCGGCTTGACAGTGATTCCGCAATGGATAGATGGATCTTCAACGGATTATGTTCCCAAATTGGAGCCGGGAAGGAGTGACCTTAAAAAATGCTTTTATGTGAGTTTCATTTACTATGTCTGTCGCAGAGGTCTTTTACCATTTGTCGATTTTTTTTCAAATCCATTTTTCTGTTGCCCAGTCAGCAACTCACAACCGTATGCCCCGTCGTTCGTCAACACATTGCTTCTTAGCAGGTTACTTGTGGATGCCGTTTGCTCAGAAATCCTGAGCTACCGATGCAAAAAAAAACTCAAAAAGGACTGTTTTCAAGTAGTCGGGATCATGAAACTCTCCTCTTTAAAGCAACAGTCTCAGCGGGGTTCTAAAAATTTTACGCTGTGGGGTGGAAATGATGCGCTAGCCCTAATCAAGACCATAGGAAGTGTCACTAACCAAAAAACTCACCTTAGGAAGCCGCAGAGAAGCCAGGAAGGCGTCGTTGACCGGGGCGTTCGCAAAGATCCTAGGGACGCCCATTTGCCAATCATTGTTGCGTCTTTTTAACGGGTTTTACTTGCTTATTTCATTTGATTGTTGTATTTCTATTTTTATATGATGCATATGTCTTTAATTGTATTAGGGCAAATGCGGTTGAAATCAGGCGAAGCAAGTAGTTCAGACAACTCGTCTACCAGGTGAAACCTGTTTAAAAGCTTCGCCGGCGGATTTCTTCGTTTTTTCCTTTATTACCAGTTAACTCTTTGCCTACAACTTTGTTACCGACCGCTCAACGCCTCGAATTCGTTCTGAAACTGTTGCTTCAAGGAATCAATAGCAACAGGAGCAGACGGTGTTTTGTTGAGGCTTATCGGAACACAATTGACGAGTAAGGACATCCTTTAAAGGGCTTAGAGACTTTGCTGGACCTCATTCAAAATTTCTGGACTACCGTGGCCTGGATGAAGTGATCTTTGTAATGCTTTCCAAGTATATACCAGGAAAACCCATCCTCTCGCCCACATTATCGGACTACAACAGCTGTGCAGTTTGTTGGTGAGAGATGTCGGTAAACGAATCTCTTGCACCTCAACTCTGAAAGTTGCCTCTCCGGTTGAATCGACGGTGGCTGCAATCGACGTCAGAACCTTTGGTTCTACGCGACAGAGCCAGAGGCGCTCCCGGCTGTGGTTTACGCGAGAAACCCACTTTTCTCTCACCACCAACAAAGTAGTCGGATCAAACAAGATCTAGACGGTAAATCAAATGTTCAATCATGCAAAATCTAGGGTATTTCTGAAGGTGGTTGTCACCCAGATCACGAAATCTTCTTTGCCACAACTTCTTCTTTTTGAGGAGCTATGGGGAATGGCTATTGTGTCCTCGTAATTGTGCAAGAGCTGCGTCAGTTAACGTGCATTGCACTAGAGACTGTCCAAACAACTCTAGAAGAACTCGCCACTCAGTGTAACGAGCCGACCGAATTTAGAATTTTTTCTGGCGTTTCCGGGCATAAGCGAACAAATTTTTACCATGCCGTGCGACACACTCTGGAGATCCATCGCAAGGCTCAAAATCCTTGCCGGGTCGCTCCACTGGCGCGCTTTATGGGTTTTAGAATCAAGAGAAGCCAGATATGCTTTCAGTCTAAGTCGATTTCCTCAACCATAATCGCTGCAAATACCACGGCAGAAATGCTTTGGAGAGATCACTGCCTAGTGCCTACATTCCTTTCTCAAGGGATGTTCAAACGTTAGATCTGGAGATTTCATAACATAAACATGGAACTGGTCAAAGACTTATATCGAAGGTCTATCAAATATGAGCCACATAATAGCTTACCAGACTCTATCAACTCGTTGGGTACGAGGGTGATGGTGTCACCGAAGAGGCCCATCGTGCGGCGAAGGAAGAGACGCAGACGCGGCAAAGGACGAGTCGCAGCGCATACTGTGGCGTTTAAGCATTAGATAAATAGTGTGTACCATACTACGTCTCATACTCGTCTCATTAGATAAATAGTGTGTACCATACTACGTCTCATACTCGTCTCATTAGATAAATAGTGTGTACCATACTACGTCTCATACTCGTCTCATTAGATAAATAGTGTGTACCATACTACGTCTCATACTCGTCTCATTAGATAAATAGTGTGTACCATACTACGTCTCACATCGCACGCGCTGCGACTCGTCCTTTGCCGCATCTGCGTCTCTTTCTTCGCCGCGCGATGAGCCTCTTGGGGGACACCCGTACGAGAGACTTCGTTGCACTTAAACTTTGCTGAAAGAAGCCTTACCATTGTCACCAATATGATTAATCAATTCTCCAGTAGTGTCACGACAGTTTTGAATGAAGGGCAACCGCTCCAAACGAATTGACGCTTTTGACACTCCTTTACCCGTTACGTGTATCGAGGAACTCATCGTCAGAGCGTAGTCCAGCATGCAGTTATGGGGTAGAAGGATCTTTGGACCGAACTTTCTGCCTTGATGTCTTCTTTGGTCTAATGGGATTGGAAGTCAGAGACGTGAGACGCATCCAGGGATGAAATTCAATGCCAGTGAGAAACTGCTAAAAATAATGTCAAACACGACCGCGATCATGGCGCATGGTAGACCATGGAGTACGCTATTAATATTTCTCTTATGTTAGATACGAGGGGATAGAGGCATGAACCTGCTGTCATTGGAATTGGCTCAGCTTTCACACATCTCCTCGAATCCCAAAAAATTAAATATGTATGAGATCACTAACGTGTTTCCTTCCCAATTGTGCTGCTACTGCTAAGAGTTATTTGTTCACAAAACTGTCTCGATAGAATTTTTTGAGAGCTGTGGGTCTTTTTCAAACCTAATTCATCATCTTCCATTTCTTATAAATTGCTTTCGTAGAAAACAATTGTATTCGCAGAACGCTAGCAATATTAGGCTCGAAAAGTGCCAAATTGGTCTGGGAAAAACAAATTTGGAGTTTCTTTGCTAGTTTTTGTTCAAAGATTTCCGTGGACTATTTTTTGGGAATGTGGGTCTTTGGAATCACGTGTCATGGGCTTGTGGAAAATACTCCTACAAACATCGCTGTGCTATCAGAAGAAACTACATAGTAATCGTTCCTAAACAGCCCCAGTTTTTTTTTCTAAAATGCAAGCGAATTGAGCACATTTTTTTCTAGAATGCAAGCGAACTGATCACAATGTTTCTTTTATGGGAGTTCTCTTGTAAGTATCGAAATTTCAATCCTTCCAGACCATTGCGCTTCGTTGCGTTAGACTTTGTTCTAGAAAACTCTAGCTAGCGGAAGTCAGCCAGTGATACATGCTAGTGTTTTTCTGGAAGATGGGCCTACACACAGTAGCGGTTGAAAGTTTGGAATTTTTTTATTTTTGATCTTGCGCGGCTAATAAACAGTGGAACTGTCTCAAATTCAGAGAGTATGTACAAAATTTGGCGCAGAATTCGGTATGCTACATAGTTGTAAAATCAAAAATCGAAACTGAGAAATATGATTTTTTTTCAAAAAGTTGGAAACTTCAAAAATTCGGAAACTTTTTGTTTTTCCCGTGATCTTAATTTCTGCTTCTCGGTGTTTGCAGATTTTGTTGATTTTGATTCAAATGTTAACTATTGTGATAAAATCGAGCTATCCCTGAGCCTCATTTGTATAAGATCTTCCTCAAAAATTGTAACATTGAAGGCTCATTCATACACTTTATTGGCAAGCTTTCGCTGTGTAACAGCTTATTCAGGCCTTAAAATCATACAACAAGTACACAAATACAACGTACTGAAATTCTTATAAGCTTAAGCTCACGAAAGTACTAACCAGTCTGGTGACAATTACTGCTATATTCTGCAATACAATATAAACAGAAGGCAGAACTGTCGAACACACAATGTAACGGAAGGAGAGCTCACCCTAACACCACTCCCACGCAACTAAGAGTCACTAAAAATGCGACGCGCGTGACTATTGTGAGAAACGCTTTATCGCCACCGCTAAGATATTAACTTCAGTGCTTCCATGAGTTCATCCCGGTTATTCACTTCGGAGGATAAGTGCTCAATAGCAAGCGCTTCAAGTAGCTTCCTCTCTAATGGAGCATCCTTTGTGCGATGCAATATAGCAACTTTTAGGTTGGGGAGTGCTTCTTGTCGGTGGTAAGCTACACGATGTCGCGAGAACGCACTCCCTGGGTAGGAAGATGGGTTCCGCATTGCTCGCGTATGCTCGTCCATCCGTTTATGGAGCGGGCGTCCCGTTTCACCAACATACTTCTGACCGCATCCTTCGCATGTGATCAAATATACTGTACCACGTAGTTGGCAAATCTTATGCGCAGTACGTACAGCTGCTTCGGCCACATTTTTCTTAATAGATTCGTGATGACGTCAGCAAGCTTTTTAGGCTCGCAGGTGGTCGAAATACCAATTTCACTGGAAGACCTGACGACTTGGTGACATGGTTCACCTTCTTTGCTATTCTCTCACTGACATACGGTAAAACCAGCAGTGTTCCTCCTGCAGCAAAGAAAGGACGCCATGTGCTTGGTTGATCCATTGTATAACCATTTTCTTCCAGAATGCTTGCAATTTTTCGATCCACCTCTTCTGATTCTCTAGTACAGGTCCTTGTCTTCGTCTTGATAAGGTTTCTTATCACGTTGGCCTTCATATACAGAGGATGCGCACTTCGAGAATGCAGAAGGATATTCTTTGACATCGGCTTCTTATACCATTCGAATTCCTTCGTGCCATGGGTTATCCGAACCCTAGTGTTCAAAAACGGAAGGTAGCCGCATTCATCTGTCCACTCCACAGTGAAACGTATGTTCGGATCACACGAGTTCAGCTTTTGAAGCATCGTGTGCGTATCTTCAACTGTGGAGCCGATAACGAAGACATCGTCTATATACCTTTTGTAAAACACAATCTCTTCAGTTAGGGATCTCCTTTCGATACGATCCAAATAGACGATTGCGAGTAGCGGCGCTATCCTCAATCCCATAGCAAGACCTCTCTTCTGTGAATAGAACGTTCCATCGAATTGGAAGATATTACATTTCGAGGTAGCTAACAAGAGCTGTCGTAGACCCTCCTCCATCAATCCGAATGAGTGTACCTTTTCTCGATGTTGTCGTAGGAGCTCTATCACAGAAGATACTGCTTCATCATTGTCTACATTCGTGTATAAAGAAACCGCGTCGAAACTTGCGTAAAATGCGTCATCAGGTACTTCACAGCGATTCAAGGCTGATATGAACTCTCGACGTTGACCAAATGAGCCGCTACGTAACGAAGTAGCGGTGATAGGAGCTTCGTGAGGAACCAGCTGACTCTATCCGATGGTCCACCGCATGAGGAAATTATTGGCCTGGTCTTGATCAAGTTCTCTTCGACGTGGCGTAAATCGTCGTCTTCAGAAAACTAATGCGTTTTTACCAATGCGTAATATGTTGGCACGGTCGGGTATGTCAGAAGGAAGCGTTTTACCGTCCTCACATCCATAATCTTTCCTAGAATTCGCGCTGTGGTGCTTCGAAGTTCATTTGACACCTTCTCAAATTCCCGAAACGATGACATGTCGTACGTGTTGTTGTCTGAGAGACATCGACGTCCAAGACTTTTGCCCATTTCTTGTGTAAGGGCAACAAAATCGCCAATTTTGCCACTCACACTGTATCGAAGGCTATTTTTGAGGAGCAAAATTTCTTCAAACCATGTTTCTCTTCTTCAGTCAGGTTCGATGTAAACTTTGTTGACGATTCGTTCGCGTAAATTTGCACCAGCTTGAGTTGAAGAGACGCCAGTGTAAGCTCCAGACCTGACACTGGTTTGGGTGCCAACACTGATGTTCCGGGGAAAGGTACCGATGCGATGAAAGATGAAAACCTGTCCAAGACTGTCGGATTTGAATTCTCCTTCCATCGAATCTGGTAGGCGAATTTGTGGAAGGCCACAACACTCACCGTGTCAACCGGTGTAAGCCAAGAAGTGAATCCATCACTTCTTGGCTTACACCGGTTGACACGGTTAACTATTGTGTAATCCCAGGACGATTTCATGTGGAAAAGAGAGGTCATTACCACAGAAGATGTTCTTCAAACCTTACAGTCTGGAATACAGACTGTAAGGTTTGAAGAACATCTTC